>LPNX010547992.1:10287-62725 GCA_001517045.1 Pseudotsuga menziesii | reverse complement strand
AGCTTGTGTTAACCACCATGATCAGCCCCATGTGATGGGCATAGTCAAGACTGAATAGTTAGCTCCCTTATATAAGCATTGTGAAATAAGGGGAAAATTGTATTCCTTATATGAGCATTGTAATGAAATATCTTCTTTATATAGTACTAGTGCTGAAAGGACCTTGAGGAGACAAACATATGAGATACTCCTTCTCAGTGGTTTGTTGGACCAATAATTTGGTTGATGGATGAATGAGGACTTGGTGTTAGATTGTACCTCGAACAGTCTTCTGCAGGACTGGGCAGTGGGACACACTAGTGAATAGATCTGGGCACTTTAAAAGGACAGTGAGAATACATTTCTTCTTTAGCACTTGGGAACATTAATTATGAGGGAGTAATTAGTGTTATAAGAGTGGATTTCTCTTCTATCTTTAGTAATCTATTCATAGAAGCTTGCATGTCATTTCTTAGTTAAGTAAAAGAGGACACATGAAATTACATGTGTTAGAATACTAAGCAATTTTCTAATTTCTAGCTTAAGTCTAAATTTAGTTAGGCACATGTAGTCTAGTAGGTAGGGTGCATGCTTGAATGCCTCATATCATCTTCAGTTGAGGTGCTATTGTGCATGTACCTACTCTTCTTCTTAGTGTATAAAAGAGAAGGCAAGGGTATAGTTTTATCCATTCATTTTGGAGCAACAAATAGTGAATTAGTTTCCTGTGGTTTTCTTGTAGCAGATTTCAGATCTAACAATACGAAAGCAGTAAAATATTTTGACAGTCCATCCACTAAGATTTTTTGTCTTTTAAGAGTGAGGAAAAATGATGTGATTTAGGAGTCAGGACAGACCTGTTAGTTTCCGTTATAATTTTTCTGCAGTATGTTTTTGTAAATTTAATCATTATTAGAAGAAAATGATTTGAATGGATTTAAGGTTTCAACTATCTAGTAGTTTATGAATTCTTTTAGTACAAAGTCTACTGACCATGGTTTAAAATTTTTATCATGGTACTAGAGCACAGTTTCTGAAATTTCCCAGATTCCATATATGGAGAGGAACACACTGTCTAGAGTAGAGAAGTGTCAGAGGATTACAGTGGACAGTATGTCCAAGCTTCAGTGATCGAAGCATAATTGTGCAGTGATTGGCACATGGACCTCAGAAGGTTTGTGGGGTAGGAAATCCTACTTTTGATGCAACGACAAAGTAGTGGAAACAATGGCCATTCCCAGCATGTGAACTCCACTTGTTGGAGGGAGCCTCTTCAACTTTGTGCTATGGAAATTGAGATTGTAAAACCTCCCAAAAATGGTAGACTTGCAGTACCTTGTATAGAAGATGGTTTCACCACCTACAAACCCAAATATTTGGCAAAACACAACAAGGTAGTAACCGCAAAGCGTATCCTGTTGGATTCAGTGAAGGATCACTTGATTCCTTGTATAGTCAAAGAAAACAAAACCAAAGACATGTATGATGCCTTGGAAACATTTTTCCAGAGTGTGAATATATATAAGAAGATGCTATTGAAGAACAAGCTCACCTCTTCCCATACAAGCAAAACATTAGCAAGCAATCTCATTAAAGAGCAAAGATAAAAGACCCGATTGCAACAGTTGGAAACATAGTTGAGGATAATGAGCTAGTTTGGGTTTCTATGAATGGTTTAGTCCATTAGAGCACAACCTTGTCTAAGTAATCAATGGTTGTGAAAATTTTCTTGAATTTAAGCAGTAATCAAATGCTTTTATTGGAGAGGAGATGAGACTACAAAAAGTTTCCATCAGTTATGAGGATGTTTCAGACTTAGCCCTCATTGGGAAGGTGATGGAGGGAGGAAAGAATGAATCCGAGGAGGGTTATAAGAAGAAAGAATATTCAAGGCCCCCTAGCTAGCAGAATAAGGATTTGAGCCATACCAAGAGCTTCAACTACAATAAGCATGGCCATTATGCTTCTCGATGACCTAAGAAGAAGATGGGTAAGCAAGGGTAAAATACTAAAATGCTTGTTTGGATTTGCCTAAATAAAAAACATAAAATTACCTGAAAATTAAACTCCGTCCCTTATGGGTCAGCATAGAAACTAGATCATATATTCCAGTAAAATGTTCTTGTTTATGTATGTCCATAGCTGCTATCAAAAAGTAAACTCGGTAGGTAAGAAATGTAGCTGAAATACATTTTAACAATTAGCTATTAGAAATGAAATCTACTAAGAACCAGGTGTATATGTGTTCAAGTTCAACCTATATATAAACTTCTGTTCCAAAGCTGGTTGAAAAACAAAAAGTTAAAAACAAAACTCCATCTACAACCAGGGGATTTCTATTACAGGCTGCATTAAGAAACATAATTCTAGTCAACTGCTGAAATGGTTAATTCTCTTCAACTACATATCTATCCATTTAAAGATAAACTTTTATTATTGAATATCAGTTCAAAATTTATTTAAAAATAATAGTGGTATTGTTTTCATTGAGGTTTTTCCTTTTTATGGTAGAACATAGTTGAGCCCTCTTCAAATTAGTCCTTTTCTTATACGCCTTGCAGCTTGTGACCCCAACTTAAGCCAAAATAGTCCAAATCCTTAAAATTTCAGACAATACGCCAAATAAAAAATAGATAGAAATGCTATAATCACTAGATGATGTATAATAGTTGGTGCCAATTGCAACGACTTAAAAGAATTTTGCATTTCCACCAAGAAATCAGGGGAGCATTTAAGAAGAAATTTTAAATTTGTTAATGCAGAAACTTGAATCCTAGGACAACAACAACATAAAAAAAACATTGATCCTAAACAAGAAGTTTGGTGTCCATTGTTTTGGCTAGTTACAGTTTTTGCAGCGTTTTCCAACAAAGGAGAAGAGTTTAAGGTGCTCATCAAGTGAAGGGATTCGAGTTGGAATGTATATTGTATGCGCAGCATAAAACATAGGGTTCTCTTTCTTCGATGTTCAGGGTGCCATTTATGAGATTTGGTGATGCATAGGGTATTTTAGTGAGATTCCACAGCTTGTAGGTTGTTGTTAGTGTGAGTCACTGATGTTCAAGGTGTCTTTTATGATGTTTGATGTCTTCCTCGCCAACATTGAGATTTTATTCAATTCTTTGATGTTCTACTTTATAACATTTAATAAATCTCCAAGGTTCAAAATATTTAACATTTGAAGAGTTCATTTACTGTTTGAGCTACGATGATGGACCTGATATGTTTCACACCATAGTTTACAGTTCAATATCAATATTTTGCCCTATCAACATGGGATACAAAGTCCCTTTTTAAACATCCTTATTAAAACACCCAAAAAAATGTTTGGGTCCACCTTTCTTCAACAATTTTAAAACTTGTCCCAAAGCCGCTTGTGCATTGTTTAGCTGTCCTAAAAGTCCTCAGGATGCCAACAATTGTCCTCTTTCATGTTCAGAAACCTTATGAGACAACCCAAGTTATCCCATAAATCTCCAAGTGACCCACCATGTAAAATGGGGGTAACACATTGGAGTATAAGACTTGAAAGTTCCTTGATTTTGCAGGAAAACAGATTTTAAGAGGGAGTATAGCATGCCTTATCCTTATGAATTCATTTGAAAAAGGAATAAACATAGTATTATAGATGTATTTGAAGCAGCTTGACATGCCTACACTTGAATGGGAAAAGGATTACAAAGTTTTAAAAAGAAGGCATTCACATGTAAAAGGCCTTCAGTTGGTCACTTGGAAGTCATTGAGTCACCACATATCCTTACATCCTTCGGATTAGGAGAGGAAATTGGATGCTAGAAGTAAAAAAGGTGGTTTGTGGACTATATCAATTATGCTAAGGCCTACAAAATATTCATTCCTAGATGTTTATCTTTAAGGAATGTGGTTTTACTAACCATTCTACTGTTTTGACGCAAGCTTGCAACCTATAGTCACAGCTGACAGCAACAAGGATAATGTACAAAAAGGAAATTACAATATTATAAAATATAAGGATGAGGAGATAGATAATAAAATTAAATAACGTGCAATGAATGACCAAAAGACATTGACAAATAAGTTAACGTAGGGAAAAATACTCAATGTATAGGATTCTCATAAGTCACTATGAATGCAAAAATGATCCACATGCAAGATATTCATTCTTCACTCTAATCCTTGAAAATTTTCATCATTAATTTTCTAACAGTAAGCAAAAATAAAATGATCTGCTTGTTTACCCTATTGGAAAATAACAGATATCAAGCTTACCTCACCAACAAGGCTAGATTTTGCTTAGTTAATAGCGTGATGCAATGCTCTGCCAATACTTTACTTCGTGCTTGATAGAAACTCTAGCATTCCTTCAAAAGTGTCCCTAGAAATTGCGGCTTCTATATCCCCACTAAGTGTCCCTCCAACCGATTTTCGCTCTGAGCTTATTTTACCTTCTTCACTTGATTCCAGATCCACCATATTTGATAGACCCCACTGCTGCACATTAACTCTGGTACTTCTTGATTCTGATGGGAAATGGAATCCTTTGTATCCTCAGTTTCCTCACAAGTGAAGTTGGAGTGGTGAACTGTGATCTGAATTACTCCCTCATATTGGTGAAGGACTGGAAATAAACGGAATAGAATCCTTAGTTTCTTCAATTGAAACAAAAGGTGGCAGAGCTGCAGAACGTGCTTCTTCTCTCTTAGCTTGTGCAACTTCTATAAGATGCTTCATAGATGTATATGGGGTAGCAATGTGTAACTATGGTTTAACAGGGCCAACGTCTTTCCCCTGTGGACGGTTACTATGATCAAACCCTGGTTCAGTGGGGTCTGTGAAATAAATAACTAATTCATTAGAGTTTCTAATGCAAAGCTCTAATCCTTCAAGGTTTGTGTAGTACGACTCTGATTCATTAGGGTTTCTATAATAAAATCGTCCTCCATCAGAGTCTGCATAGCCATTTTCCTCGAAGCTTTGATCATTTTGAACAATGTTCAATGGATTTTCATCCAAATAAAGGTTTTTCTTTTCACTTTTCTTCTTCTTCTTACTCGTAGACACTTCAACTTCCATGGCATCTTCCATTTCATTTTCTTCTTTTTCTCCTCGGTAACCCTATCGCCGCCATGTTCCTGGTTTTCTTCTCCTTTGGCTTCCTCTTCGACATGAAATCGTAGTTTTCTGGTTCATTTCTTCCTCTTTTCGATGATTTCTGGCGGACAGCCGCCCCTTCCTCACCCTGATCAGCTAAGGCCTGTAACTCTGAACTTCTCATCTTGTCGCCACCCAAATTTCTGCCAAAATAACTGATTGTAATGTCGAATAAAAACTCTCAAAAGCTCGGGTTCAATAGGAGATGGAATGAGGGGACTTCCCAATCTTGTTGCACAATATCCAGACGGCAATTGTAGAAATAAGCGCCTGCGCCTACACTCTACAGATGCTATGCCTGACAACATTCCTTGAAACCCATGGAAAAATCAAAGCTTGCAATAGGATGCCTTCTTCTTCTTCTTCTTCTTCTTCTTATTGTTGTTGTTGTATTAATATATGACAAATTAAACTTATGGATCAATATTGTATATTAGTAATGGCTCTTTTTAGTTGTAATAAAATTTTGAAAGAAAAATACTAATATGGAAGAGAAAGGATTATAAAAGGAATAGTTGTCTTGTAAACATCTATAAAAAGATGGAAATGGATATAAATATTTTTAATTAGTACATTGCAAGATAAATATGTGAGTTGAGTGTTTTTGTTGCATATGGAAATGTTGAGTGTTTTTGTTGCATACGGAAATGTTGAGGATTAAAGACCTCAGAAGTAAGTTTGCTATAAGGACCATGCAATTATAGGTAAATGTATACAGAATTTACAAAAAAACAACAAGGTAATTGTTCTCAAGGAAGGTAAACTACATTGTAAAATAGTTGCAACATAGCCTTCATTTAATTTCTTGTTTGTTATGTTTATGGGAAATATTTAAAACAATCAAGAAGCACGCAAATATTTGCAACGTAACCAGATTACCATATATGAGAAAAAATTATGCTAAATGATATGAAGATGATCACAATTTATGTCATTCTTTGGGGTCATATGTTTAAGCTTGTATTAAAAAACTCCATGGGTGGGGGGATTTTCATACAACCTTTTCTAAGTGGAAGGAAATGTAACACTGTCAGATACACTAAAGGAAATGTAACAAATGAGGATAGAGGTTGGGTTAGTTAGGAAACCTTTCATTTCGTTGTTAATCGTTGCTTAGTGAAAGTCTTAAATTCAAAGCATTAATCTAGAGAGTTATCCCTATAAGGGAATCAATAGAATGGATTATTTTTGCCTACACTAAAGAGTGTTATATGGGGAGAAGATTCACGAGGAATTGTGAAGTAGGCAAATGAGAAATATTCCTTGTGTTGGTTAAGTTATTTGATGGGAATGTCATGTTTGATCAATGGTTGGAAGAGTTCCCTAGAATTATCTATAGTGAGCAAATTCATTGATCTTGAAACCAAATGGATGGAGTTGAGTATTTTTGAGTTTGTAGCTTGATTCGTTCACCCTAGTGGCCTCATAACCCAGTTTGTGGGTGGAATCCATCCAAGAAGCCTATAGTCAGGTACAAATTTTCAAATGCACAACTAGTTTCCTAAACAAACTCTATTTAAGAAATAATTATTATGTCTCTACTTATAAATATATAATCGAATTGGGGTTTCTAATTGGAGAGCTCATCATGGCTAGAAATTGAGGATATATGGGTGAAAATCAAATTAGGGAGATGGGTATAGTGTTGAAAGGTTTTTTAGGTGTCTCACAAGTTTTGTCTCCCTAAGCTGAAATCTCTTTTAAAGAGGGCCATGAACCTAGTAGACTATGGGGAAGACAGTGATCCAAACCCTGACTCAATATTTTTCTTAAAGGAAGAACTCCTTGATATTTGTCATAGTTCAGGATATTTCCCAAGTAGATGTAATTGACAATTGAGACAATCATGGTATTGAGGAAGGCAATGTACTGAAATAGATGGTGTAGAGAGGGCCAAAGTTCCTATCAATGATTAATCCCCAAAAGCAATATAGAGAGTGCAATAAAAGCTCATTTTTGTGATTTAGGTTCATCGGGTTTGTGAACTCTGTGTTTGGATGTGGAAGAGCATTCTGGAAAGATGACAAAGTAGTATGTTTTCCTATAGATATCATTCTATATAATCAAAACTTTCTAAGGAAAACATGTTTTCTTTAATGTTGTTTGAAGTCACAAACATCGTCCTTTTGGGGTTTAATTTAATTATCATTGGGTTTTTGTAGGGGAGGGTCAAAATTTGTACCAACAAGTTCATGGTTCATGGTTGTAGGGGAGAAATACACCATGCACTGATATTTTAGTATTTACATTAACAACTCATTCATGACATCAAATGCACTAAGCAAAATCAAATTTGAGCATATCAAATATGAGAGAGTTCACATGACTGGGAATAAAGCGCTAAAATGACTAACTAAATGACTTGGTGTGCCCATAAATGCTGCTACAGATATATCATCTCCACCATAGTTACTTTTTCACCAATTGATGACTTAAAGTGTTGTAGATGGCCTTCAAAATGTCTAGCTGTCAACACAGGAGACACCCTTCACAGGGTAACGCTGCTACAGGTTCAGTTCACTTAATAGTGACAGTCTCTTCTATTACACGACTTGGAGGTATTACCCATCAGAAAGAATTCTCAAAGACTCCAATATTGCAAGCAATCATCCACATCACAAGGAAATAAATCTCCTTGGTTGGATGAATTACTATCGTATCAGGCAAGTCAATCATTCTCTGGTTGGCATCTCAGTAAGGCTAGTCGAGTTCGATCGATTGGTTGGAGGTTTTAGCTCGCCCTGGGGTTTTTCCAAAGTGGCTTATGGTAAGTAAGGAGGCATAGAAGTATCCGAAACTAGATTCAACTATCACATTGAGCAATGAAAGCATCCAAAGAGATGAAATTTGCTGGCCTCGACCCCTCCTATGAACATATTGCACAACAGAAACATTGCTAACGGGTCTGACATAAGTTGTTCTAGCAATCCTTGAACCAAGGAGCTCTACTGAACCACTAAGAATTTGTTAGTATGATATGGAGTTTCTTCGTTACAAATTAAAATCTATTATGATTGGAAGAAATCAATGGAAACACAATGACAATACAAAGGGTTCCCATTGATTATAGAATGGAGTTGTAATTAGCTTAAACAACGCATTTCAATGTTGTATGATATAGAGTTTTTCCATTACAAATTGTACTCTATTGTGATTTGATTCATGGATTAAGAGTTGTGCTCATCTTCCAAGTTTGTCACATTCATTTCCTTCTAGATTTGAAACCCTTATCATCTTGGAGTATAGTGAATAGTATTCAATAGATTGAGCAAATGGATTCCTTATATCCTATGCAACAATATGTTGTTGACCCATCCTGTCATATTTTATCACTGGCCTTATACATGACCACATCTCACTACAATGTGTTGCATAACAACCCCTTCAGGAGATTTATACCAATAAATATTTATAAGCTCTCTGCATCGTATTGCCTTGAGATTTATAACAACAACATTTGTGGAAATGTACCTCCTTACATGGGACACGTGCAAGTATGCCTTCTTCACAGGGACATATTGAAGAACTTTCCTAATTTTCTTCTTTCAAACAACAATCTTAGTTGTGTCTTTCCTTCTGAAATATGAGAGATGATGAAACTAGGAAAGCTTGATCTGAAACCGTAATAATCTCATTAGAACCATTCCTTGGAGGCTTTTATATATCAATGAATCCTTCAAAAATAGGCAGTTTAACTAAGGTTTTAGATATTAGAGAGAACTAATTGTTGGAAGGAACCATATCACCAACTCTTAGCCATCTTGTGATGTTGCTGACAAGTTAACCTTGATTATATGGCTGATGTGGAAACACTTAACTATGATGATTTGGATAGTGTTTCAAAGATACAAAATAGGCAATAGTGTTTATAAAATAGTTTGCTAAAAGAATATTCAAAACATATTTCTTCAAGCACTGCAACAAATATAATTCTTTCTAACATTTGAGGAGTCTTGCCTCCTGGTGCGTTTCTGTAATGTCTTAGTGGCAAGCGCTCGAAATAACTCCTAAAACTTGAATATCTACCACATAAAAATAAAATTATTCTGTTAGGAATTCCTTCCAACTTTGGAAATTTAATGAGGCTTTAAGAATGCATACAAACTTGTCCCTTTCAGGAATATTCCTTTCACAAAGGCAATGAGACCTTGGGGAAGAGCGATCTGAAGATGGTGTATAGTAACTTCGAGCATAAGATAAATGGCATATCATGATGCTTACAACTTAAAATATAAATGTACCTTCATCAACTAAAACTATACTCTTACCTTTTCTTGGAAATATTTCACCACAATTAGAAATCTTAACTGGAACAATAGGTCTTCCTTGATCTGTAGTTGATAATCGCTCAATTTTCTTCAGTACGTCTATCCCTTCAGCAACTCTTCCAAAGAAGACATGCTTGCTGTAGATAATAAGAAAAGGGACATTAATTATATGAGAGTAAAACAGACAATAGAGATGGGGAGAGGCAACATATCCAAATTAGTCAGACAAATGTTAGCCTCACCCCCTTAGTAGCATATAGACCAACTGAATTGGACTGAAGAGAACTGCCTACAAATATTTATTAGAATTTAAAATGTCAAATGGTAAAAATACACTGGTGTCTCGCACCCAAAGAAAGTAACCCATTATTTCAAGGTAAAGGAATCTTGTATTTATAAAATACGAAATTTCCATATGGTGACACTCATGAGTCATGGATAAAGAGAAAAATATGTCGATCACAACCAACATGTAAAGCTGCTTAGACAAACTCAGGTGAATACCAAAAATCATAGATATGGAATAAAGTATATACCCATCAAGATGAGGTGTTGCTACAAAAGTGATAAAGAACTAAGAACCATTGGTGTTCTAAGATATGAAATTTCCATATGGTGACACTCGTGAGTCATGGATAAAGAGAAAATATGCCGATCACAAACAACATGTAATGCTTCTCAGACAAACTCAGGTGAATACAAAGTCTGTGGGACTTGATGGATTAATATTTTATGGGATCAACAAAAGAATTACTCATTGAGTGAACAAAATAAAAAATGGAGCAAAGCCTAATTATATCTCATCAAAAGAACCACTGCCAATTTTGTGCCCAATTCTATACTTGTTGTTTACGTGTGACTCCATGTCACGGGATGTCACAATTTTAGACCCTATGTGCACACATTCAAGGTTAATATGCACATTCCAGTACCAACAATCATGTCCCAACACCCCCCCCCACATACTTCAACATCTACACATGTTCTAGCTCTGTGCATACACTTTGTCATCATGAGATTTGTGGAAATGACCATATTTTGTTGAAGATCTCTACACTAAACTAGAATATGAATAATGATATTTAAAAAGTTCCTTGTCAAGTTATGGTTGTCTCAAATGGTTCCCTTTAGCAGTAAAGTGCATTCTACATGCAGCATAGTATAATTGCTTGACAAAATCAGTGAACCAACAACATACTTGGTTGTAATGATAAATAATCAAGTTTTATGCAATCAAGCACTAGCAAAATGAAGTCAAGAAATATAACAAGGATACCATATTTGGAATATATTGGGAAAATTGCTTGTAATGGAAAGCTCAATAAAGGGTTTGGTTCTCGTATTTCATACCTGTAAAAATGACCTTATGGTCATTGGAGGCCAAATAAGACTTGAAGGTGAAAATATAGAGTTTAATTTCTTGCATCCTACACCTGAAGGAGGAGCTTTGAAATGGAATCTGCTAACAGTTAAAGAATATGCAAGAGTTATACTTCTCACATATGAAACCATCCTATTGGCATCGATTCCTTGTTGAATGGTTATCAAAAATACATTTGATATTTTTCCACTTGCATATTTATCCTATCAATACCTATGTGTTGGAACGTTGAATTCTCTACCAGCTCTTAGTAAAGATCTGAACAAGGAAAATTCCTTTGTCGTAGTAGTGGCTCTTAAAATTTATGGCATATTGGGAAATGTAATACTGTGAACAAGTGACAGAATATATTACAAAATATCTAGTAATAAAGAGTAATATTAGCAATGGGGATTTACAGATGTTTGTAGAAGGAAATATCATTGGGACTCTATGGTGTCGAATCCTCCATCCAGCAAAGTAGCAGGTCCACATTACCAGCATTCAAATCCCATATTTTGAAGATCAACAATAAAGATCAACCCCATATTCAAGGGCATCAAATCGAGCATTTCCATGCAGTCATTTAACAAGTGGTATTCAAAGGAGGGACAAAGGAGGGACAAATATCAAAGTATAGGATGTTAAAGCATATTTGGGTCATAGATTGAACACTTGAAAGCTACATGATTCCAAGAAATCCTCTCTAGATTTATGGAAATAGTGGGGCATATATCCTCAAATTTCAGGTAGAATATTAGTTGACAGTTATAGTCAAACCTTATATTTTAAGGGAATCAAACTCAGCAGCGGTACTAGTGTTTAGCAAATCAACTCAACAACAGTACTAAGCATTTAGAAAATCAACTCCAGGTGTAGCATTTCCTGGCTCTATGTTGAATGTTTTTCTTATCAAAATTCATGGTGCAATTCATGTCACTAACCCTGGATTCATATATGGTGCATGCTATTCAGGACATTTTTTTTGAGGCTATTATTGGCGTTATATGGGATGATTTTGTGGACGCTAATTGGGACGTTGATTGGGATGGTAATTATCGTCCAAAATAACACCAAATTTTAAAAATGGATGATATTTGGGATGCTAATTGGGAGCTAATTGGGACACTAATTGGGATGCTAATTGGGACGCTAATTGGGATGCTAATTAGCATCCAAAATAAAGCTAACTTTTAAAAAGGGACTCTAATTGGGATTCTAATTGGAACGCTAATTAGGATTCTAATGGGGATGCTAATTGGGATGCTAATTGGGACGTTAATTGGGATGCTAATTAGAGTCCAAAATGGAGCCAACTTTTAAAAAGGGACGCTAATTGGGATGTTCATTGGGACGCTAATTGGGACGCTAATAAAGACTCTAATTGGGACGCTATTTGGAATGCTAATTAGCATCCAAAATAGCATCAAATTTTAAAAAGGGACGCAAATAATGCCATTAAAAGCGTCATATCGTGGAAAAGCATCCACTTTCTCCAAAAAATGATGAAAAATACACTAAAAGGGATAGTGGATGCTAAAAGGGATGCTAATAACATGTTTTTTTTGTAGTGTAATGAAGGTTCAACATGATTTAGGAAGGGATATGTCAAAGCGAAGGTGGATTTAAGAGTACGTTAACTGTCTTGAATTTATAAATCACATTAAATAACCAGTGTATTCTAGGAGTGAAACTTGCAAGCAAATTCATTTTTAATTCCTACATATTTAAGAAAACAGTGGCACAATTATGTGATAGAAGTGGTGGAGCATTGATTCATGATCACGATCTGATGGGTAATAAACTAAGATTTTTTTTTTCTTCCGGAAATGGAAGTGGTTGAGCATCCATTTCTTATCACCCATATGGCAGGGCCTAAAAAAAATTTAGGGAAGAAATTGAACGGATGATATTTTTTGAACTTAATCAGAGTGGTTGAGCATCGATTCATGATCATCGATCGGACGAGCAACTTAAAAAAAAATTGTGGAATATATTAAACTGAGAATGTTCTTAGAAAATAAATTTTCTTTTCGGTGATATTTGGCATGGTCATGAAAGAAGGAAAACATCCCAGTGTATTCATCCTTACATTTGGCCATCGAGATGACTCACACCAAATACAATTCCTGAAAATTCACCCAAGGAAAAATTTGTGTTGAAGGTACATTGTGCATGCTATCAATAAACCGTTCTATTAAGGCATTGTAATCTCAATAGGAAATAAAAATGCACTTGCTTGTTACTATTGATGAATAAAAAACAAGAAATATGAGCAATAACAACATGTACTTACTGTTGTTTATAGAATTTTTGAAATAATTGCTTCTATGTGTATCCCATTCACAAGATATTCTGAGATGATAGTGATTATAGTAAGAAAAATTAGTCACGATCGATTGGTTGAGGAAGTGTTCTGTTTTGTGCTAATCATGAAAAAATGGCTTCCTTGCCAAATCATGGAAAAGTAGGCTCAGATATTTGCATGTATCCACTTTGGAAGAGGTTATTCATGGATAAGTATGCGCAGATATGTGTAATTATGCCTCATACCAAATTTCATACATGGGGTGTACTTGGATTGGCCTAGTGTGCATTTTTGTGTTGGATATGAAAAATTGGGAAAACTTATCAACTGCTAATATGGAAGTATTGGATTTCACTGTAGATGGAACATTTTACAGAAGGAACCATAAACCCGATTCCATGGAATTTTTAATTTCCTTGGTTGAATATACAATTGAAAACTCTCTTCATTATTTTTATTTCCTTGCAATAAAAATTTGAGGAACGATAGAAAATAATTTCCATGAAAATTTATTTTATATCTCAATTTTGAATTTAATAGTGATTATATAAAATGACTGGTTGGGTCCCTAAATTTATGGAAATGACATTTTAATTCATCCACCTGTAATCTTATGCTTTTAGAAAAAAAATTTCCTTCATAAGTGAGAAATGGTGGGCATTTTCACAAGGATACTTGAACCCTGTTTTTCAGTGCTTAACCAATTTTTCCAATGTCGACCATTTTTCTATTAGGGTGCAAAACATGTTGAATGACTGTTTTGGAAGGAAACTATATCCTTGACCACATAAGAGGAATAAAGTAAGTTGAAAAGTAGAGTTCGACTCATTTTTGGGAAAGAGTTAGTTAGACTAAAATCTTGCTTTCAGTAATAAAGCATGATTGTATTTTGGGCTGATAGTGCCTATTTTTGGATGTAACTGAATGTATTAAAATAGAAAGACAACCCGTCGACTAACAATTGAGAGTCAATCGACAGTTGAATCAAGAATTGTAAAAGCATAAAAGATTATAAAAGCATAAAACCCAAGTTGTGTTTGGGTTGTTGTTGATCGATAATAGAGAGAGAAATTTGCTTATTCAGAAAATTGATCCATGCTTTGTGTGGACCAATAATTCAGATAAGAATAGAAGATAGAGAGAGAGAGAGAGAACAAAACCAGAGAGCATGAGATGAGAGAAGAATGTATGAATTGTAAAGAATATCTAAATAAGAGTCTATAGGCTGAGTACGCAGACAAATGGTGCTATCCTATTTCTCATGCTAGATGAATAGAACATTTGTGGTTTTTCCTGTATGGGTTTCCACGTTATATATTTTCTATGTGTATCTTTGATATTTATGCTTATGTCAAATGCATGTCTGTCATGAATAAGTTAATTTGAATATGTTGCACAACCTCTGTTACACAAATCTAATAGGTTAAGTATATGCTAAATGGTTTATGTTAATTATTTCAATATGTGTCGATGGATCAGTGGCTAGTTTTCTTGAATGAATGAATGAAAACATAAGTATAATTATTGGTTTCTATCAAGTGACCTGATAACATTGTAAGAGTGAAATCCCCAACATAACTGCAAAAACCTAGTTTTGGCAATCCACATAAGATATCTCGGGTGAGACTAAATTTGCATCGCAAGTGTTGTCAATGGAGTACTGCTCCGTTGGGACGATATCTTGGGATTTGTTGACAAACAAGGGATCTGAACCTGGTTCAACCGAAAGTATTCCAACAAATGGTTTCACTGTCGAGACCCAAAACATTCTTGATGGAGATATGTTTTGGTACCCAACGAAGCTAGAAATTCAAGATTGGGTTGATTATAAAGCACTAGAATTTGCACGGGAGGAAAGTGAAGGACCGCGAATGAGTCCGACTGAATGGTTAGAGGGATACCTTTACACATACATTCATGAGATTTTGTTTTGTGAATTTTCCATCATATTGCATGAGTGGTTATTGAAGCTAGCAACCCAAAGGAAAAAATTCCAAGAAGGAAAATCGATAGAGTGGAGTATTGAGTTGATATAGTGGCTGAATAGGGTGAGAAATCCTATATATAGGGTTGCTGACTTCTGGGTTGATAGTATTTTCAGAGGATATATCACATAAATTGTAGTCGACACAATAAAATCATACAGTGAGATGAAAAGAGAATTTTTCCAAGGTCCTAGGTGTCACAATATGAAATATTTGAAACTATGGATTAATATGTTGGTGTGTGAGAAAGGGATTCTTAGAATGGAGTATGACAAGCAAATATTTGTGCACAGAGACCCATTATATGTCACAAGAAATATTGCTGGGTGGGGATAAACTGAGATGTTTTTTGGTAATAGCGATATTGAACTAGAAGGTGGATGCGTAAGCAGTGGAAGAAGATTTCGGTCGGGAAAGAGAAGAAGGATTGCAACAAGAAGAGGAAGTTGTAGTGTGACCAGAGGAGAGGACTATGAATTGGGATTGCACCTTGACGAAGGATCTTGCGACGAAGAAGAGGAGTACCAGCTTATATCTAAAGAAGTTGAAGAAGAATAAGCACCAGATCCAGATCAAGATTATGGCATACCCATGACCTCGTGTACATAACCCCTAGGTAATATCTAGAAACACATCACCTAGAGGTTTTTCTAATCATACTAGTAGTAATAGTGGAAATAACAGTTAGGGAACCCATGACCTCGTGTACATAACCCCTAGGTAATATCTAGAAACACATCACCTAGAGTTTTTTCTAATCATACTAGTAGTAATAGTGGAAATAACAGTTAGGGAACTGTCACTGGCGGAATATTTAATTCAGTAGTACCAAGAGTAAACAGAATGGATGGAAATGATATAAAGATATTAATATTTAATGGAAATGGGTTAGCAAACCCTAAGCAACATTGGTTTCTATGTGAGGTCGTATGAACCATGAGGCTATTAAGAAATCTCAGATGATCACAACCCTTAGAGGTCGTGTGTTGGAATGGTACATGAAATTCACTGTGGTTCCAATAGGAATCCCATAGAAGACATTAGATCAAATCTAGGAAGTATTAACACATGAGTTTAGGAAGCCCAAATTTGAGTCACGATGCATTACGTAAATCAAACAAATTAAGCAATTTCCTTTGGGGTTTGTTTGGGACTTCAACCAAAGATTCAAACTTTAATGGCTAAAGTAAATTTTCAGATGTCATACATCCATTAGAAAGAATGCCTGATTGCAGCAATGTTACCACACATCCATATTTATTTGATGCAACAAAATATCATATCATAGAGTGAGGCTCTTGATCTCACCATGAAATCAGAAGCCTCACCAGTCAGAGAAAATGGTGTAGGGATGATGAGGATTCAATTGAAACTTTCAAACCTTACATTGCAACTTAAGGATATCAAGAAAGGAAAGGAAGCACAAGAATAAGTATGGTGTACCAAATGTAGAACCGAAGGACATCATAAAGAAAACTTCCTGATGTTTATGAAGTATGTCTCATCAAGAGCACCTAATCCAATGAATACACAAAATATTCCTTGGTGTAGAATCTACCAAACTAGAGGACATCGGTCGAAAGGATGATTATACTTTCAAAAAATTGGAAGTGTTCCAACCAGTCTATACTATAAGTTTTGTTGGTTAGTGGTCCACGATGAGAAAGATTGCAGAGCATATCAGATGCTGTAAGAGAAAACATTCTACGTGTACATGATAAAGAATGATGAACAGATGCTGGCTAAGCGAACTTAGGAACAATTTCCTAAGAACCAGTACCCTTGAGATTAATATCCGAAAACACAAAACCCTCAAACTAGGGTGGGTGGAATTTTTATAGGCCGAGGATGACGGGGAGGATTTGGTTGCAGAAGAGGCCAAGTTATATGTTATAATTGTGGACAACGTCGACACTTTTCTAGGGACTACATAAATCCTAGTATGACTTGTTCATATTTTAAATAGTTTGGCCATACTTTTGAAGAATGCCCTTAATTAATTGTGAAATGGAAGGATAGGAATGTGGGAAATTAGAACCCACCTTAGAATCCCAATCCGAACATATAAAATATATCTATTGAGACGAGGGAGCCAAATATTGATATCATAACTAGAGGAGGTACTGCGACATAAGCAGATCAAGAAGCACCATATGGACAACCCAAAGTGTGACTGGTAGCACAAAAGAAAGCGCCATTCAATGTCCAAAAATAAAAGAAGATATTCTTGGACGCTCGACAAGAGTTCGTCAAAATAAATCAAGCATTGACTTCTTTTGTTGAACCAAATGAAGGACCGATATTGGAGATCCATCAATGATTTGACCAGCTATTCCAAAATAAATAAACAGGAAATGCTAGTAAACTCTAGGGATCCTTTAAGATTTGTTTAACACTAATACAAGATAAATATGTTGTCATAGAATTGACATATTTAATATAATAACCTCAAGAAAATGTGCGACAAGAAAGCATGGTTAATAATATTGGGAAAATATTTAAGTCTGGACGTGAACTGAGAATGAATTCCTAGATATGATATTATGACATGGAAAACATTATTCTGGACTTGGGATCCGATGCTAACATTCCTACTATAAAAACATGGGAGAGTATGGGAAGGCTGGGACTAGTATGGTCTCATGTCTAGCTCAGAATAGCTAATCAGTTGAGGGTTTTACCTATCGGTCGATTGGATTAGGTTCCTGTCGAGGTAGAAGGAATTCACACTTATGAAAACTTCAAGGTGATTGACATTTTTTATGATAAGAATCTATATCTTGCGCTTCTGGGGATTGATTGGGCCATTGATAACCAAACTATTATAAATTTCAAGAGAAGGATACTAACATTTGAAGATGAAGAGTTGAGGGTGGTCGCACTGCTTGATCCTATAGAAGGCCAGAGGTATGACGAGCAAGTAAATAATGAAGGACAAGATGGATACTTAGACCATATCTATAATATTACCTATGCAATGGATGACTATGTGAATCCAATGATCGACAAAAAACTTAGTTGGTGAAGCAGTAGTTCCTGCACATCAGATTCAGGAGAAGCTTTAGAGAATTGTTAGAACTGATTGCATGAAGTGTCAATGAGAATATCCACAAAGAATTACAAAACCCATGTGATGGGTAGGTATCAAGGTATGTGATATACCTACCTATGAGGGTTTTCCTAACGTAGAATATTTTCTATCAGTTTGAAGAGAAAGTAATAGAACCTCAACGACTGTCAGCTTTGGACTTTGCATTCAATGCTACACCTAGCAGATGGTGGGTCACACATAAACAGTATATCTTAGAATGACCCCAATTCTAGAGATTGATGGAAGTTTGATTTGGAGAAAATGTGATATACACTGGTTAGAAATGAACAGGACTGACCAATCTTGTCGAGCACATTGAGCATTGTCGTGCGACATGGGAGGCATGTCCATGATAGGAATGGGTCCATTAGTTTGTACACATTAGATATGATACCAAGGAGCTGGTATACATTGGTTGGGCCATGAAAAGGAATAATAAAATTGGAATAATTATCTACCACTTTCATCCAGATGATTGTTGATGATCACCTTTCACTTGATGCTGCTCTACAAGTAATCAAGACTAGGATATTTGAAGATATTCTTGTATCGACATCAATTTTTTTTTCAGAGCAGTGCGACAGTCCAACACTAGATGGAGTGCTATAATGTAACAAGAGGATGATGATCCCCACGACATAAATATTCATGAGTCTGAACATACTCGTGTGGTGGAAGGATCAGGTGTCTCAAGCGACAAGTTTCTGAATCCGTTGAAAATAAAGAAAGTAAACATTAGCTCCCCAGAGAATCCAAAGTTTGCCAATATTGGAGATTATTTGGACGATGAAATTGTTGGAAAGAATACATACCTCCTACATGAGTTTCATGATATGTTCCCCGCTAAGTTTTATGAAATGAAGGGAATTGTGGGAGATCTTGGAGAAATGTAGATTCCATTGAAGCCCGTTGCAAAACCTATTAAGCGATGACCGTATCGACTCAATATGAGGTACAAAGAAAAAGTTTAGACAGAGTTGGATCAAATGTTGGATGTGGGCATCATTGAGCCTCTTGAAGAATATGAGTGGATTAGTCCCATGGTAGTATAAGATAAGAAAATTGCTGCTGAAGTGTGTATTTGCATCGACCTAAGGAAGTTGAATGATACCTGCTTGCATGACCCCTTTTCGATCCCATTTACAGATGAAGTATTGGAGAGTGTCGAGGGTCAAGAAGTCTATTCATTTACTGATGGATTCTTTGGTTATGAGCAAATCAGAATTGCAAAGGAGGATCGACACAATACAACCTTTGCGACATAGTGGGAATGTTTCCAGTATATGATAATGCCTTTTGGACTCAAGAACACTCTTGCTATCTTTTCTAGCATATTCATGGCTGCTTTCAAATAATTTATTCATAAGTTTCATGAAGTATATTTTGATGACTAGACGGTATTTGGGATCATAAAATATCATATTGAGAGCCTCATAATGATGCTGGAACGACGTGGACAATACTCGATTTCCCTTAACTTAAAGAAATGCATTTTTTGTTCCTTATTTCGAATTATATTGGTTCATGTGGTTTGTAGCGATGGAATCTTGGCAGATCCTACTAAAATTGAGATCATTGTCTACCTGCCACCACCCTCAATAGTAAAGCAGTTGAGAATGACCTTGGGGCATATAGGGTACTATCGAAAATTTATCAGAGGATATGCATAGTTGACTCCCCCTATGGAGAAATTATTGAAGAAGGATGTTAAATTTCATTGGAGTAAAAAATACCAAGAGATTTTGGATGTATTGGAGAATAATATGGTCATAACACCCATATTAGTTTTTCCAGACTAGAAGAAAGAGTTTCATGTACATGTCAATGCATCGTCTATCGCACTTGACGTTGTACTTGCACAAACATGCAACTGTTCTATTGATCATTCAATTGCCTTTGCTAGAAGAAAATTATCAACAACAGAGAATAACTATACCATGACCAAAAGAGAATGCTTAGCTATGGTATATGTGCTTCAAAAGTTTCGGCATGATTTGCTCGTAGGACATTTCAATATGTACAAAGAGCATTATGCATTGAAATATCTGGTTAATAAGCCATTATTGGTGGGAGAATATCTATCGATGGACTCTCCTCTTCCAGGATTTTGACTTTGAGATCACTATTAAACTTGGTCGACTAAATTCAGGACCAGACCATCTGTCAAGGCTAGAAAGTGGAGAAGAACCTAGTAATCTTGACGATACTCTTCCCAACGTACAATTATTTGCGGTGAAGATATTTGATGATCATTATAGAGATATTATACAATTATTGAGTACACTATATGCACCAACTAGAAGCCTAGATTCACTACAGCACAGAAGAAACAATTAGTTGTACAAGCTGCATATTTCTAGTTGATCGGTGAACAGTTATACAAAATGGGACTAGATGAAATTTGTTGTTGTTGTGCATTGGAACATGAGAAACCAATGATATTGAATGAAGTGCATCTTGGTGTCGCGGGAGGCCATTATGCCAGTAAATACACAATGTGGAAGATATTACAAGCAGGATTGTGGTGGCCTACTTTGAATGTAGATGCTTGAGATTATTGTCGCAGCTATGATACCTGCCAAAGAACTAGAAAGACGTCATGATGAGATGAAATGCCACTAGTACCTCAGATAACTTTATAGGAATCTAAAAAAAATGGGATGTTGATTTTGTTAGACCTACCAATCTACCGAGGAGAAGAACAGGTGCAAGATACATTATCACTATGATGAATTACTTGACTAGATGTGCTGAAGCAACACCAGTAAAGGATTGTACTGTTGCAACCACAACCAGATTTTTGTTTGGAAATGTAGGGACCCAATTTGGATACCCGAATATTTCATGATGAGGGCACACATTTTTTGAATAAGATGATCGATAGATTAACTAAAGAATTCCAGATTCAACACCAGAAGATGACACCATATCACCCACAAGCAAATGGTGCTGTGGAGGAATTCAATAAGATAATGGAGAATGCATTAATGAAGATCTGTAATGTTCAAAGAGATGATCGGGATAAAAAAATACTTGTAGAGTTATGGGAATATCATGTCACTTGTAAAAAGTTGAATGGAAAAACTCCATTTCGATGGTTTATAGACAAGAGTATTTCATACCAATGGAAAATATTGTACCTAGTGTAAGGATAGCTACAAGTACTAAAATGACTGAAGTTGGTGCCATCAAAGAAAGATTGTTGCATCATGTACAATTGGAAGAATAAAAGTTTGTAATAGGATATCATCAAAATGTCAAGAAGGTGCGAGAGAAATCTTGGCATGACCAACATATCAAGAATAATCAGTTTCACATTGGAGATCTTGTTCTCCTGTACGACAGTAAGTTTTGAAGAATATTGGAAAGCTTAGAACACATTGGCTGCAACCATATATTGTCATTAATATCACTGAAGTAGGAGCAATACAATTGCAAAAGTTAGATGGTATACCTTTCAAGGGATTGGTGAATGGAAGTTGGCTCAATTCTTATCAGGATAGCTGCAATTTGGTCGATTGATAGTTCAAAAAGAGTTTAAAAAAAGACAAAAGTCACAAATATATGAGTGTTATTTCTGCAAAAATTATGAGTGTTTTTGTTTCAAGTTTATGAGTGTTTGGTCAGAGGATTTCTGTCTAGCGCTGAAAAAGAAAAGTGTCAAAGAATATTCATCTGTCGTAAGAAAAGAACTTTTGTTGGAGGTTCTATGCTTGTCACATGAAAAGAATTTCAATCACACAATGAATTTTGGTCGCAAGTGACAGTTGGATAGCAGTTAATGTGAGAATGTGGTAGATTTTTGGTGGTCTATGTTTTGGTAACTTCATCCATTAATGCACAATAACTACTGTTGACCTGGAAGATGAAGTGATGGTTTGGTTGGTGGTTTCCTTGTAATGATTAGAAATATTTCTCCACATGGCAAAAATTGCTGCCACCTTTCCATTTATTGCAAAATTTTGTGAACAAACGACAGAGTAAACACATATCATATTCATGCCAAAGTTTGTCATTTCATTACATCCGACTAATCGCGTTGAATTGTTTGTCTTCAACTGTAAGAGTCGAAGTTATTTTTCAGAGAGCATGTTCATTTCCGTCTCCAGTACGGGCACTATCCAAGAACTAGGCATTGAGATTCTATCGATTATGCTAATTATGGTTTTGCATAAGTGGTTTCATAGTCGCTAATAGTTGCAGAACCCGTTTCACAGTCCCCAATGATTCCTTCGGTTGTTTTACAACCAAACCCACCTGGTACATGAAAGAGGAAACGTTGTACCAGTCATAAATCATGAGAAACAACACCTCCACCAGATGATGAAGCAACATGATATGCATCCATGTTTCCAGATTATGTCCCACCGAGGCACCAACAATACCTAAAGGGGTGCGAGTAACAAATAAACATTATCCCAAATTTGCAAGAGATGGTGTTTGTTGACCACGACCTTCAGAAGTTCTTAGAGCTTGCAATGGATAGATACATGACCACTATCAGGGAAACTTAGGATAGCCATATCCATGTAGTTCCAATGGAATGGGCGAGAGGACTAGATAAATTTGGTCTACCATCACTGATGCACATGCCGCATTTTGTTCGCACAACAGAAGTAAATGCATGTGTAAAGAAGATACTAATATGTTTCCATGGTGGATTCATGTAGCTCGATAGAAAGATTTTAGTGGATCTCAAGCTGAAAGCGACGATCACAGTGCTTCCCCTTGCAGTTGTTGATCCAACGTCATTCTTCGATGGGAAATACCAATATAAAAACTTGAAAAATAGAATAAAGGACAAGTATGAGTTAACGAGGGATAAAATAGTTTTTTCCATTGTCTCCATAAACGACATGATTTTTTGGTTAATAGATAAGGTTCTATCTAGTAAGTTGCTTAGAAAAATGTGACCGAACCAATGTACTGCTGGAACAATTGTTGTGGCGGAGTAGTGCGCAGCGGCCGTCCAACTCAACTGGTCGACCTATCTACTAAATGAGATGTTAGTAGATGATGAAGAAGTGCAAGAAAAGGGTAACCCTTTTCATTATTCTTGGTTATTGATTTTGATTTATTTTGTCGCATGGGAAGAACCGCTAAACTACCAAGGGGTGGATGTTCCAGTCCAATGTTAAGGAGCTCGATACTAGAATCTCTGGTTTGATAAAGAGAAACATGAACGACGTAAATATAATAATATTGAGTTCTATCTATAAGTCGAGACAATCCGACATTTTGTTAGAAAGCAGTCGCAAATAGTAGAGGAAATTGTCAAGCAATTTCGTAATATTATGATATTTTTGGTCAGGGCTCATCACATCTTTTTGGAGCCGCGAAAAGACCCGCAGAAAAAATGTTTGGCCACATAATTTCAGCTAGCTGCTTTTGAAATTGACACAATCATTCAGGACTGGCCTACACAATGGAAAGTTCCTGTTGCAGATGATCATCTATCTGCAGAAATTGAACCGCGATAGGATGGATCATCATAAAATAAGAATGGAGATCAAGGGGGAGACCCACTAGTAGAAGAAACCCCACGAATCTATTCCCCTCATAGTCCAAATGAATGCATTGCAACCCAAACAGATCCAGAGTTGGGCGATAAGAGAAAGCATTCAGATAAGTATACAAAAAGTTGCAAGATGAGGAAGGCCGACTACTCATCTGGTGCCATCGGTCATACAGATGATGATTACAATCTGATCTCTGACAAGATGGAGGATATATCCAATGAAATTTGCAAGAAAATGGATTAAAGGAACACATAACTAGTAAGCAACATAACTGAATTAATGTAGACACTTTGTACTACAATGAAATAAGTTCGAGTGGTGGTTGACCAAACACCATACTCGACTGTGTCGTTGGACCAAGATAACCCATATGAAGAGTGACCTATCAAGGCATTGATGCCAGCTCCACCAGTAACGATTCAAGTATTGGGTCAAGCAATAGACTTAGGAACATCAGAGTTGAATACCATGGTCAAGGACTTTGGTCATGTCACCATGGATTTCTCCGCACTACCAATGTATTAAGTGCATGCTATTTAGAATGCCGCAGTCACAAAAATGAAGACTAGAGAACATGCATTGTTTATTCAGGTCAAAGCATTGCAAAAAATAGTTAAGACACTGAATAAAATAGTGTATAACACAGAACAACAAGAAAAACTGTCACAAGAGGACATGCATTGACTGTATGCGGCTTTTACACTAGATTGTAGCAGCTTTGTAGATGAAGGCATTGCAACAAAAATATTTTCAGAAGCAAAGTATTTTGAATTGGCGAAGTAGCTGAGAACCTCTGCAACTATGTCGCAGTGCTGGAGTTACATATGAAGCCCAGTACACCTCTAGAGGTACTCGCATAACGAAGAAGAGAAGCAATTGAGGCTTCGACGAAGATCAAATAGGAAAAGACACTTTGTGCCAACGTTGTCAAGCAAGTTTCTCAGTCATGGGAATATTTGATCGGCGATGAAGAGTTGGAACACGTAACAAAGTAGTTGTATATTAATGAGGAAGACTTCAATAAACTGAAGAACAATCTAAAGAAGATACCAATGACTAAAAAATGAGCAAGGTTGTTGATCTGAGGAAATTACAGTAGTAGGTATCAAGACTCCGAAAGCATCACCAGAAAAAAACTAACCGAGTTACAGAACATAAAGCAGAGGCAAAGAAAATTACAGGTATCATTCAACCTGCACATGAAAAGGTGTGACAAGCCTTGGGGTCGACAGGACTTCCAACTTTGAAACACATAAGTTTCAAACTTGTTGAAAATTTGAAGACATTGGAAGAAGAAGTGCGACAGGTGTTGGTGAATTTATATTTCAAATAATTCCTAGTATTAAATTGTTAACCCAGGGAGGTATCTTGTGAGATGCAAACACTATATGCGTAGGATTAAAGCTTAATATATCCTAATATAACCTAATCTAGTAATCATTAGCTATATTCAATATTAAGGTCCTAGTGCTAACGAAATCCAAATTCTATAGAGCACTCAAATTTTCAAGCTTTAATAAAAGAAAAGGTATGAAAGTGAAATACTCCTCTAGCAAAATTCGATATAATCCTAATTCTAAAACATATCCCTACAAGTGTAAGAATATAATGATAATTTCTCAAATTGATATGACTTTGAAACTAATTCAAATGTACAGAAAACTATGTAGCAAAACATAAAACAGAGCATGTGATAGAAAGTAAATTTTAAGTTTAAGAATTAATATCAACATAAAGTTTATTTTTTAGTACAATATGAAATGAGTTACTGCCAAAATTGTAGCTACGTGAATTAATCTCGCATCTAAAGCTACAGTAAAATAAATGAAATTTAAACTTACAGACCTTAAGATTCAAAAAGAATACTGCAACTAAGTCTCTTACATTCATAAATCCAAACTTGCAGAAAAAATGCATGTATTAAACTAAAATCTAAAACTACTGTAAGATGAGTATATTTCGAATCTATGAAACTAGAAATTCAAAATAATGCTTCAATTAAACCTATATAGACATCCGAGATCGTTTCTAAATAATCAAACATTGTGCACATCAATTCAACAATGATAAAACAATAAGAAATATAATCAAAACATATACAAATTTGTTTTTATAATTGCTTGTCAATTCTACTAAATGAAATTCTCACATCTAATAAAAATAGAAAATAATTAACCAATTGTCTATTCTTAAGAAAAACTAAAACTAAAACTAAAGGTGGGAGGGCTTATGGTGCTCCTGGTGGATCCTTGCCGACAGGACCACACATTCTTAAACAACTTGCAAAGTAAAAGTCTAAGCTGCAGACATATAATAAAATGAAGAAAACGTTAGAAACATAAACAATTTAAATTATAGTCTAAGAATATATATAAAACATCACTTAAAATAATAGTAACAACATCATATAAGGTCAATCTCTGTTCAATTCAGAAAACCAATGTTTAAGTAGCATGATTCCTCCATCAACATTATTCTATTACATCTCGATCCACATATTTATAACTCGAGAACTAGAATAGTTAACCCCGATTTTACAACAACAAAACCTATCTTCTAATTAAGAGTGCAACTGTTTTCAGAATAGAAACGAATCCTTCATTTACTGATCAATTTCTACATGCTCAAAATACACCTTGAATTTGTAATCTTAATAACATATATGCATCTCTATGGCACGTAGTTCCTAGAGATGAAGATCTCATTGATTCTCATATGTGAACCATCAATGAGAGCTGAGCTGGAGGAATACGATTTTGTTTGACTAATCTAGAAGCACCCGAATGACATAGAAAATATTCACTGATGTTTAATATGTTTCTAAAATCAAAACATACTGCAGAATCCATTATGATTAGTCACAGGATTCCAAGAATCATATTTAAAACATTAAATTAAAGGAAATTAAAGAGTTTTAGTAAATAATTATACCTGACTATACTTGCTAGTTAAGTGGGTAATATATGAAAATATGGAGGGATTTATACGGTATAGTGATCAAGTGAAGAGGTCAAAAGTGGACATTAGAAGGTCCAAAAAGTGTCAAATTGGCTAGCCAACATCTCCCCCATGCTTTTATATTTGCATGTCCTCATGCAAACATACCTGTTAGAAGCTTCAAAATTTCAAAACTGGGCTTGACAAAACTTATGATGTTTTGACAATAATATTCAGCTTCTCACTGGATTGATCTCTTCTGGTTTTGAGTTTCTTCTTTAACATGCTAATGTGAGCCAGATGTTTTAAGGCCTCTATTTTCCAAGTCCTTCCTACCTTTGCAAGGCGTTTATTCTCATCGATTGTCTTCTTACGCTTGGCGATAAATTTCTCATATTTCTCTGCAAGCTGAAGACCACATGTCCTCAATTCGTCAATGGCTTCCACATATTTTCTGTTGGTAACCTTCAGTTGTTCATTCTTAGCCTTAATATGTTGATCAAGAACATTATAATCTTCCAACGATATCTTTAGTTGCTCTATTTCCCTATTATTTTCCTGGATTTGATCAATTACATAGGTCGTAGGCATAGTAGCAGGGACTTCAGTATTAGTTAGGTCATCTTCAGGAGTACCATAGTCAAATTGGCAGGGATCAAACAATTCAAGGTTATACTCCACAAGACCATATTTGGAAGGCATGGAATCATTATGCTATAATATTTTCTGCTATAACGTGTCAAGCACTGTATGACTGACCCATACCAATGTTCATTGAATTACCAATTTGCAAAGCTTTCTTTTCCAACATCTTTCATTACTATATCAAGTGGATCTTCTAGTACATACCCCTAATGTGGTGCTAAAAAAGCAAGGGATTCTTCAATTTTAGGTTCCAATTGTTGTTCTTCATCAGCCTTCATCCATGATTCTTGGGCTCCTTCAACCAATGTGGAAGGATAAATTAATGGATCTTCATATGTGTATTCCCATGGATTTGTTGTCTCCTTTGTATAGTAGAATCCTCTTCAAATCTAAATCTGACATGAGAACAAGGGTCAAGGAAATTATTTGTGGTAATGAGCCCTTCTTTGCCCAATAAATTCTTAAACATCCTTAAGTTTGTATTGCTTCAAAATACTGCTTCATAAATGTATCAGTAGCCAGGATAATACAATGCCTCTTATTAAAAATTTTAATGTTTAAAAATCTTGTTGTAACATTAAAACAAACTACCTTAAGAAACAAACATACTTTTTACAAACTTGCAATTTATCAAGAAAGAAATAAACATACCAATAAATAAATAAACACACTTTGCATAACACATTCTCATGAAGAAAAATAAACACATTTGTGGAAAATAAACTTTGCAGAAAGTAGACACACCTACAGAAAGTAATTCAAACACACCTATAAATAAACACACATGCGAATAGGAAACTTACCTACATGAAAAGGAACAACAAGGTTTTGGGGTGACCCACCAAAGTGGATGTGTCATGCTGTTACACCACATAAATTATGTAGTGAAGTCGTCTTTGCATCTAAACGTTTCCCCTTCCCCTTGTTATGAAATGTAAAGGAAACCTATCTATCGAGACTTCAATTTCTTTATCATCTCCCCGACAATGACGCCAAAATGTTGGTGATTTATATGTCAAATAATTCCCAGTATCAAATTGTCAACCCAGGGAGGTAGGTTGCGAGATGCAAACACTATATGTGCAGGATTAAAGCTTAATATAGATTAATCTATCCTAACATAGTAATCATCAACTATATTCAATATTAAGGTCCTAGTGCTAACTAAATCCATATTCTACAAAGCACTCAAATTTTCAAACTTTAATAAAAGATAAGGTATGAAAATGAAATACTCCTCAAGGCAAATTCGATATAATCCTAATTCTAAAACATATCTCTACAAGTGTAAGAATCTAATGATAGTTGCTCAAATTGATATGACTCTGAAACTAATTCAAATGTATAGAAAACTATGTAGCAACACAAAAAATAGAGCATGTGACAGAAAGTAAACTGTAAGTTTAAGAATCGATATCAACACAAAGTTTACTTTTCAGTACAATATGAAATGAGTTGCTGCCAAAATTGTAGCTGCGTGAATAAAACTCGCATCTAAAGTTACAGTAAGATAAATGAAATTTAAACTTACAGACCTTAAGATTCAAAAATAATACTACAACTAAGTCTCTTACATTCATAAATCCAAACTTGCTGAAAAAATGCATGTATTAAACTAAAATCTAAAACTACAGTAAGATGAGTATATTTCGAATCTATAAAACGAAAAATTCAAAATAATGGTTCAATTAAATCTATACAGACATCCGAGCTTGTTTATAAATCATCAAACATTGTGTGCATAAATTGAACAATGATAAATAAATAAGAAATATAATCAAAGCATATACAAATTCGTTTTTATAATTGCTTGTCAATTCTACTAAATGAAATTCTCACATCTAATAAAAACAGAAAATACTTAACCAATTGTCTATTCTTAACATAAACTAAAACTAAAGGGGGAGGGCTGATGGTCCTCCTGTTGGATCCTTGCCAATAGGACCAGAAGTCCTTAAACAACCTGCAAAGTAAAACTCTAAGCTATAGACATATAATAAAATGAAGAAAACATTAGAAATAGAAACAATTTAAATTACAGTCTAAAAAGACATATAAAACATCGCTTAAAATAATAGAAACAACATCATATAAGGTCAATCTCTGTTCAATTTAGAAAACCAATGTTTAAGCAGCATGATTTCCCCATCAGCGTTATTCTATTACATCTCGATCCACGGATTTATAATTCAGGAACTAGAATAGTTAACTCCGATTTTACAGCAACAAAACCCATGTTCTAATTAAGAGTGCAACCATTTTCAGAAGATAAACAAATCCTTCATTTACTGATCAATTTCTCCATGCTCAAAAAATGCATTGACTTTGTAATCTTAGTAACATATCTTCATCTCTATGGCACATAGTGCCTAGAGATGAAGATCTCATTGATTCGTATATGTGAACCATCAATGAGAGCTGAGATGGAGGAATACGATTTTGTTTAAAAATCTTCACTGATGTTTAATATGTTGTTGAAATCAAAACATGCTGCATAATCCATTATGATTAGTCACGAGCTTCCAAGAATCATATTTAAAACATTAAATTAAAGGAAATTAAAGAGTTTTAGTAAATAATTATACCTAACTATACTTGCTGGTTAATTGGGGATTATATGAAAATATGGAGGGATTTATAGGTTATAGTGATCAAGTGAAGAGGTCAAAAGTGGACATTAGAAGGTGCAAAAAATGTCAATTTGGCCATCCAACAATAGGAAAATGAACAAGTAGTGAAAATATTTCAATATTTTCAAATCAAGATCGCAATAATAGAGGTTTCATACTAATGTGGCTCGGGACAAGTCATAGGTGAGTGTTGGGGGATGGATGGCCCTAGGAAAAGAGGAGAAGGGAAAACCCGAATAATGATTGGAAAGATGAATATTCTGGTCACAAGATGAGGAAAAGCCACAAGGAAGGAGCCGCGACAGAAGAGGAATAAAGTAAGTTGGAAAGAAGAGTTCGAATGATTTTGGGGGAAGACTTAGTTAGACTAAAATATTTCTTTTAGTAATAAAGCATGATTGTATTTTGGGCCGATAGTGCCCATTTTTGGATGTAACTGAATGTATTAAAAGAGAAAGACAATTTGTCAGTTAACAATTTAGAGTCATTCGAGTGTTGAGTCAAGAATTGTAAAAGAAGAAAAGCTTATAAAATCATAAAACCCAAGTTGTGTTCGGGTTTTTGTTGATCGATCATAGAGAGTGTTTCTTAGTTAAAGAAATGATCCAGCCTGTGTGTGGATCAAAGATTTAGAGAAGAAGAGAAGATATATATATATATAGAGAGAGAGACCAAAATCAGAGAGCATGAGACAAGAGAAGAATGTATGAATTGTAAAGATCATCTAAAGAAGAGTATGCAAGCTAAGTGTGCAGACCAAATGTGCTACCCTATTTCTCATTCCAGATGAAGAGCACCTTTGTGGTTTTTCTAGGATGGGTTTCCACGTTATATCTTGTGTCTATGTATCTTTGATGTTTATGCTTATGTCAAATGCATGTCTGTCGTAAATGAGTTAATATGAATAAGTCACACATCCTCTGTTACACAAATCTAATAGGTTAAATATATGTTAAATGCTTTATATTAATTACTTCAATATGTGTCAATGGATCAGTGGATAGTTATCTTGAATGAAAACAAAAGTATAATTATCAGTTTCGATCGAGTGACCTGATAGTATTTCAAGAGTGAAACCTAGTTTTGAAAGTCCCCATAAGATATCTTAGGTGAGACTGCATTTGCATTGTAGGTGTTTCCATCGGAGTCTTGCTCTATCGAGCCGATATCTTAGGCTTTGTTGATGAGCAAGGGATATGAACCTAGGTCGACCGAAAGTACGCCAACACATCCACCTATAATCTTATGCTTTCATAAAAAAATTATCCCATATAGGTGATAAATGGTGGGAATTTTCCCAAGGATAAGTAATCCCTTTTTTCAATACGTAACCAATTTGGACAATGGCGAGCATTTTTCTGTCAGGGTGCAAAACAGGTTGAATGGGTGATTTGGAATGAAAATATCTCTTTGAAAAGAGACTTGTTTTCAAATATGAGTAAGTAGACAAGTGAATAAATCATCCACCTACAAATTTATGCTCTCATAATTTTTTTAACCCTCACAGGTGAGAAATTACAAGAATTTTCCTAAGGCCATTTAGGCCAATTTTAGGTGCAAAACAACCTAAGTGGCTATTTTGGCAGGCCAATATTTTCTTGACCATTGATTTTTTTCCAAAAATGAGCCAATTGTAAAGTGTGTAAATCATCCACCTATAATTTTATGGTTTGATAAAAAACTTATCCAATATAGGTGAGAAATGTTGGGAATTTTCCCAAGGCTACTTGAGCCTTTTTTTCAATACTTAACCAATTTTGCCAATGGTGAGCATTTTTCTATCACAGTGCAAAATAGGATGAATAGGTGATTTGGAAGGATAATATCTCCTTGATCAGAGACTTATTTTCAAATATGAGTCAACCGACAAGTGAATAAATCATCCACCTACAAATTTATGCTCTCATATGTTTTTATCCCTCACAGGTGAGAAACTGTAGGCATTCGTCTAAGGCAATTTATGCCAGTTTTAGGTGCAAAATAGGATGAGTGACTATTTTGGTAGGCCAATATTTTCTGTACGATAGTGTTTTTTTTAAATTGAGCCAGTGGGTAAGTGCACAAATCATCCACCTACAAGATGATGATTTCATAAAACAATTATCCCTCACATGTGAGAAATGGTGGGTATTTTATCAAGGCTACTTGAGCCCTTTTTCAATACTTAACAAAATTTTCCATTGGCAAGCATTTTGTTGCTAGGGTGAAAAACATGATGAATGGTTGTGTTGGAAGGAAAATATATCCTTGACCAGAGACTTGTTTTAAAAAATGAGTGGATGGACAAGTGAAAAATAATCCACCTACAAACTAATGCTCACATAATTGTTTTATCCCTCATAGGTTATAAATGGCATTAGAGAGAATTTGAGGTCAAAAATGGGCCTCCTAAGAGATGTACTACAAAAATATAAGATATATTAAAATATTATGAGTTAGGGGTTTTATGGGGTAGGTATATATGACAACTCACCTCCTACACTACTTTTTATGCACAACATAAATAACCATGGTTGAGTTACTTTTATAAATTGACTATAAATAAAATTAATAAAATAGCTCTAGAATGATGTGACTAAGATTCATTGTAAATTCCCAAAAATTTATTGTCCTTTTAGCATTTATTTGTCTTGAAATTNCTTTTATTGTGAGTACTTCACTTTATGACTTAAAAGTACTTGTACCACTACCTTGGTTAACTATGGGTTTTCATCCACCATAGAAAATGTGACAAATAATCATTATTAACTCATGCAATGCCACCTCAACCATGGGGGATGATGTCATCTACTAGAATGTAATTGGTTGATTTTTATAGTACAATTTGGTCCTTTTGAGGCCCATTTTTTACCTCAAATTCTCTCCAATGAGGGCATTTACCTAATGCCATTTAGGCCAGTTTTAGATGCAAAACAAGATGAGTGGCTATTTTTCCAAGCCAATATTTTCTTGACCATAGACTGTTTTTAAAAAAGGATCCAATCGTAAAGTGCGTAAATAATACACCTATAATCTTATGGTTTCATAAAAAAATGATCCCATATAGGTGAGAAATGGTGGCCATTTTCCCAAGGTTACTTAAGCCCTTCTTTCAATACTTAACCAATTTTTCCAATGGTGAGCATTTTTTTGTCTAGGTGGAAAACATGTTGAATGTGTGATTTGGAAGGAAAATATCTCCTTGATCAAATACTTGTTTCAAATATGATTCAATGGACAAGTGAATATATAATCCACCTACAAATATATGCTCTCATAATTATTTTATCCCTAACAGGTGAGAAATTGTGGGCATTTTCCTAAGGCCATTTAGGCCAGTTTTAGGTGCAAAACAGGCTGAGTGGCTATTTTGGTAGGCCAATATTTTCTAGACCATAGACTTTAAAAAAATGAGCCAATGGGTAAGTGCAAAAATCATCCACCTACAAGATTATGCTTTCATAAAAAAATTATCCCTCATGTGAGAAATTGTGGGCATTTTACCAATGCTACCTAAGTCCTTTTTTCAACACTTAACCAATTTTTCCAATGGCAAGCATTTTTTTGTTAGGGTGCAAGACATGTTGAATGGATGTTTTGGAATGAAAATATCTCCTTGACTAGAGACTTGTTTTAAAAAATGAGTCGATGGACAAATGAATAAATAATCCACCTACAAACTGATTCTCTAATAATATTTCTATCCCTCATAGGTGAGAAATGGTGGGCATTTTCCCAAGACCATTTAGATAATTTTTAGGTGCAAAACAAGTTGAGTGGCTATTTTGGCAGGCCAATATTTTCTTGGCCATAGATTTGTTTTCAAAATTGAAGCAATGGTAAAGTGAATAAATCATCCACATATAAGCTAATGCTTTCATAAAATATTATCTCTCACGGGTGAGAATGGTGGGAATTTTACCAAGGCTACCTAATCCCTTTTTGAATACTTAACTAATGGTCCCAATGGAGAGCCAATTTTTCTGTCAGGGTGCAAAAAGGATGAATGGTTGTTTTGGAAGGTAAATATCTCCTTTACAAGAGACTTTTAAAAAAAAAGACTCAGTGGACAAGTGAATAAATCATCCACCTACAAAACTAGGCTCTTTGAACTTTTTTATCCCTCACAGGTGAAAAATGGTGGGCATTTTTCTAAGGCCATGTAGGCCAGTTTTAGGTGAAAAACAGGCTGAGTGGTTATTTTTGCAGGCCAATATTTTCTTTACCATAGACTTTGTTTGAAAATTAAGAAAATGGTCAAGTGCATAAACCATCCACCTAAAAGATGATGCTTTCATAAAAAAATTATCCTTTAGAGGTGATAAATGGTGGGCATTTTCCCAAGGCTAGTGAAGCCCTTTTTTCAATACTTAATCAATTTTTCCAATGGCAGGCGTGTTTCTGTCAGGGTACAAAACATGATGAATGTCTATTTTGGAAGGAAAATATCTCCTCGACCAGAAACGTTTTTTTAAAAATGAGTCAATGTTTAAGTGAATAAATCATCTACCTACAAATTGAAGCACTCGAAATTTTTTATCCCTGACAGGTGAAAAATGGCAGGCACTTTCCTAAGGTTATTTGGGTCAGTTTTAGGTGCAAATTCCCATTTAGTGGTTCTTGGCAATAGTTTTTTTTTTAAATTGATCCAACGGTCAAGTTTATAAATCATCCACCTACAAGTTGATGCTTTCAAAAAAAAATTATCCATCACAAGTGAGAAATGATGGGCATTTTCCCAAGGCCACTTAAGCCCCTTTTCAATATTTAACCAATTTTTCCAATGGCGAGCATTTTTTTGTCAAGATGAAAAACAACTTGAATTGTTGTTTTGGAAGGAAAATATCTCCTTGACCACATACATTTTTTCAAAAATGAGTCAACGATCAAGTGAATAAACCATCCACCTACAAAATAATGCTCATAATTTTTTTTATCTCTCATTAGTGAGAAATGGTGGGCATTTTCCTAAATCCATTTAGGCCAGTTTTATCCATTTAGGCCGGTTTTAGGTGCAAAGCAAGCCTAGTGGTTGTTTTGGCAACATAAATTTGAATTTTTATTGCACACTGTATGTTTTTTATGTCTGAAAGTACAAGTAGGAAAATTTACTTACTGTTTTTTGTACGTAAACACACACCCTATTATTAGGATATATTTCATATATTATAGGAACATTTATGATATTTTTCATATTATGACATCTAATGCCAATATTGAATGTTTATGTTTATTTTGTAGAGTAAGTCATCAATGGATCTTTCAAATGAGTCATCTCAAAAAATAAAAAGAGGACGACGTAAGGGTTTAGATTACTCAAATCTTCCAACTTTGGAACCACAAGACAATGTCCTTCAATTCACTCATGCTAGAGGTAAAATACTACTCAATGTGTTGCTCATGGACAATGTCACCGATTTGGAGATCAAAACTCCATACCACAGAATGAGTTGAGAATTTTCCCACAAACAACATGCAATCATCCAACCATTGTTCAAACTCATTGTCCTTGATGTAAGAAACCTTTGACAACCAACAATTTTGTTGTACAAAGGAAACCATTCTCTCCAATTATAGTTGAAGGGAATGTTAATGTACAAAATGGAAATGTATATGAAAGAATGAACTCTATTTCAGAGAATGTGAGTGTCCCAAATTTCTCTCAGAGAACAATTTTTTTCCTGCTTCCACTACAATAAAATTTGTTTCGGAGTATGTGAGGGTCTCAAATTTCTCTTAGAGAACAGATTATATTCCTGTGTCCACTACAATGAACTATGTTTAAGAGAATGTGCATGTCCTAAATTTCCCTCAAAGATCAGTTTTTAGTTCTTCTGCCACCACAATGAACTATGTTTCAAAGAACATGAGGGTCCCAAATTTCTCTTAAAGAATAGATTTTTTTCCTGCTACCACTACAATGAGCTTTGTTTCACAGAATTTGCATGTCCCAAATTTCCCTCAGAGAACAATTTTTAACCATGCTTCCATTACAATGAACTTTGATTTGCAAAATAAAAATCTGTAGCAATGAATGAACCCAATTTTGCATAACTAGGCTCTAGTTTTCCCTCAACAACTAGTGATTGATGCTATTTTTGTTACAAATCACTTTGATCAAAGTGAAGGTTGTGTTTCTCAACAACATAGGGAGAATTTGACTGCATTTAATCATAAATGGAATCAAAGTGTACAACCCAATGTGCAGCAATTGGAACAAGAATTTATTAGGAACTTGGATGCATCTAGAAGAGATGAAAGAACTAAAATAATTGCATTTTAGGAACATATAGATAGAAATGAAACTATATAACATCAAATTTCAACAATCATTTCAAGTTGTAACATAAATTCTAGAAGGGTTTTCAGCAAATCAGACTACACATGCTAAGAAAAGGTCACTAGGAAACCACTTCAGGACATCCTTATTGCATCTTAAGAAGCGGTCGGGATGGTATAACCACTTACTAAATGAAGGGAAGAAAAATTTTAAAGAAATTGGGAGTAGGTTTTCTGGAAATTCACTTCAAGATGTAGATGAAAATGACATTACTACTGGAATTGGGTACTTCATGAGAAAAAACTATAATGAAGAAACTGAAATTGAGGATGTTCTTGAACATCTAGATGGAATACTTGATAAAATTCGATCAATTTTTGTGGCTGAGATTCGTAAGGATTTTATGCCTAGGAACATGGCTTTAGTATTTATTGAATCAAGCATGACTCACAAGGCTTTGCAATGTCTAAAGAAAATTGATGCTTATGGTGTACTAAAGGGGGTTAATACAACATCAGTTTATAGGGAGATGAAAAAGTGGAGCAAAGAAGCCGACGATATTAATATGGGCTGGGAGAGAATTGATGTTTTCACATATGGAGTTAGGGTCAAACAAGTAAATTCATATGCTTCCTTTATGGTTGAATCATATGAAAGAGGTCTAGAACTATAGGAAATGAGGTTTCTTTTAAACTTGGTTTTGATTCTCATGTACATTATGGTCGAGGTGGGAAGGTATGTGAGATATTATTTTAGTTACTAGAAGACAATGTATTGATGTCTTGTGTAAGCCTTGGAAAATGGGATGAAAAAGATGAATATAGACAATTTTTAGCACATGTTGTTGATCCTGGAAATGAGGAGAACTTAATGAAACAAATAAATAAGATTTCACAAGATGGCATCAAAATAGTGGATGGTAGGGTTGTGAAAAATAATTTGTTTGAGTCTCATGATCTAGTGGCCGTATGTAGTTTAGTATGCAATAATATTGTTTCTCCAATGGGAAATAATTTTTTCCTTAGTGCAGTACATGCCATAAAAAAGTGATACACATGGTTACATATGAAGTCAAATTGAAGAAGGAGATACTATCCGTAGTGTTTCTAAATGTTATGGAATGTCAACAGAATTTCTCCTTGTAAGCTATGCAAATTTATTACAAGTTTTGAAATTTCTGTTTATATCTTGACATTACTTTCTTAATCTAACTATCTTGTTGAATGTTAGGAGTTGAATCCCTCTTTGGAACCAAGCAAAGGATGGGAAGAAAAGTTAGATGAGCATATTAAAAACATTCAACCAACATTATCTGGTGGAATTATGACTATTGCAAAGAACTATCCCATTGATAGAAGAAATGATGAAATTGTACACACTTTCATGATTAGTTCTTACCTATAAATTAAGCTCCTTAGTATTTTACTAATTCCTACCTACTAGAACATGTGGTGCCAATTACGGTTGACTTCTGGCTCAATCTCTAAGCTTGTATATTGTTCTCCCCATGCTAGGTTCAGAACAATTTTGAATATGTTTCGTGAAATTCAAAGAATTGCACAAGATTATGACAACGTTCATCCCACTATAGGCATGGAGAGAACAAAATTTGGTCAAATTTGGGAGGATATGGAGAAAATTGGTGTTCCATGTAAGCTAGGAGAACCATACTATCATAGAAGCCAACAATACAATGATATTAACTATGGGAAATTAGATGGATCAACATCACACAAGATCCTCATTAGATATGGGGGGATTTTAAAGGTTTAATAATTATGTTAACATATCAATTATTTTTTATGTGGGCCTTGACTAATAATAAATGATGATGTTATTATTTTTTGACTATTTTTGAATGGTTCTCAGTTTTGAACATAAAACTTAGTATTTATTCATATGCATTGAAACTTATGTATTGTTTCTAGGTCATTGAAGGCCTGCCAGATGAAGAGAAGAATAAAAAGTTGGTGAATATGTGGAAGTGTTATAAATAATTTCACATGTTGCAACTACAAGGGTGTATAGGGGGTGGTGCATATGCATATGAATATGAGAATAGGTACGCCAGTTTAATCATATTATCTATATTGAATGGTAGTATCATTTCATTCATGAAAAACATTTTGAGCCACTATGATCATTGTGGGACTGGATTCCTTGCAAGTGAGTTGCTTTGGTTGTGTTCTTGTTGTTTAGGAGATGATATTGTTCCTTATATGCATGTCCAAGGGGCCCATGCTCTTGAGATGATATAGTCTATTCGTCCTTATACATTGGGATGGTTAAGGAATGAAGTAATGGAGTGTAAGCATAGAGAAATTAAAATTTTGAATAGAAACAAAGGAGGAGGAAGAGGAGCTCATAGGGAGAATAGAAGCACATTTGAACATGATAGAATGTGTCTTGTAAATGATATGAGAGCACAAATTTTCAAGCTTGTTATGACATCAAAAGGTACTTTCCAAAATTTTATACAAAGAAGATTCTTTCCTTCAAATACTAGAATTCAATTTCATGTTGAATATGACAAGTCAAGAAATCAATTGAATAAGGAAACTGCAGCATAATTGCCATCATGTTTCCCTAGTTGCACTTGTCAAAAAATGGATCAACTATTTAACTCATGGGTAAAATAGTGTAAGAAATCATTGATTGCACCACCGACAATAAGTTTCTCCTAATTTGAAATGTTATCTCATTATATTTTAATTTAATAGTGAGAGGAGTCATAATGTGTGTGTTTAATTATTAATATGTCCTCCCAGTTAAATAACTATCTTCCAAGAAAAAAACTAATCAATAAATATGGCGAATAGGCTTATTGCGAATCACATCTATTTGGAAAGCACAAGGCAAGAAATGGTGTTAAAACAAAAAAACAACAACTTGTTTTTCCCTCCAATAATGATTATCATATTCATTCAATTCATTACATATCAACATGTATTTATCAATCTAGTTGATTTGTGGTTGAAGGTACATCTTTTGCTTAAAATCTAACTTTGTCCACCTCATTAATCTCAGGAAATGAGCCAGGTTAGAGTGATAAAACAAAACAAATGCAATGGGAAGTTGATTCTGATACCATAATGATGATTGAAGACAACAACAGTAAAAATTTTGGTGTTTCATCCTCAACAATAGAGGCATTGGAGACCAATCAAATGAAAGAATTGAATAGAGAAACTATTGTTGATATGCCATTGATGGAATCTATGATTCACAATAGAAGGTGTGTTTCATCCTCGATAAATGGGGTAGGGAAAAGTGGTGAAAAACAAGAAAATCAAGGGACAACTCTTGGCATCCTAGTGATGGAAGCGAACAATCATATTAAAACTGGTGTTGTTAAAGCAAGTAAGAGACAAGCAAAAAAGTTAAATTTCCAAAACGATCAGCAAGCAACAATGTATGCAAAGTGGTGAAGAACCAAACATTTGTAGTTATAAGGAATTCTTATGGTCTTAATTTATTAAGAGACCTATTTTGATGATATTATGAAGATTATTGGATATAGATTTGAAAAGTTCTAATATTGTATGCACCTATAAGCATTGTATTTACCTTTCTCTCTGGAAATAAAAACTTGGAGCTTTCTAAGAAAAAAAAACATTTATTGAGATTTCTTCATAAATTCATTCTATTGTGGTGTGTTCTATTACATCTTTAGTTATAATTTATTTTACCCTAGAAAAGAACAATATAATTTTCATTTCTTAGAAATGAAATCGAGCACAACTATCGATTGTTACTACTGAAATTGACCAAGCCATCTTATACAATATGTGAAAAAGGATATTAAAAGTATTTAGATAGTTGCAAATGCTCTAAAAATTCCCAAGTGTATAAGAAATGGAATAAATTTTCTAACTCTCACTAATGTATAACAAGAGAAAAAGAAAGACAACTAAAATTAGCTAGAATTTAGAATCATGCAAAAAATGCATTTTTCATTATCTGTCGATAAATACATTAGAGGAAATTTCAACTCAAAATGGGCCTCCTAAAAAAAAAAATCGTTAAAATAATAAAATAATATTTATTAATTTTGGAGGAAGAAAAGAAAAAAACTACTTTTTTGTTTGTATTTTCGACATATATCCCAGTGTTTTTACTCAAATTTCAATCAGGAGAGCTCGTTGGATGTGGAATTAAATTCCACATCCAACGAGTACCCACTCGGCATACTTTTGACAGACCCCGCTACCCCAAAAACAAGAAATACCTGAAAAATCGTGATGATGACCACATCCAATGAGTACCCACTCGACATACTTTTGACGGACCTTGCCACCCCAAAAACAAGAAATACCTAAAAAATCGTGATGATGACATCATCATCACAATTTTTTAGGTATTTCTTGTTTTTGGGGTAGCGGGGTCCATCAAAAGTATGCCGAGTGGGTACTAGTTGGATGCGGAATTAAATTCTGCATCTAACGAGCTCTCCTGATCGACATTTGAGAAAAAACACGGGGACATATGTCGAAAATACAAACAAAAAAGTAGTTTTTTTTTTAATACCTATCCCCAAATTTAGATTAAAAAATGTTTAAGACCTATACGGTATTTCAAATTTAAAGAAATTTCATTGGCTAACACATGATGACATGAAATTTGAATTAAAGTTAAAAGGCTCATTTTGAGTTGAAATTTCCTCTAATGCATATATACAATGATTTATACATGTTTAACATGTTTATGAGATTGTTGCAATCCCTCCTCTTGAGTAGGAGACAACTATATATGGTCTCTCTTTCCTTTTGTAGAAGGCTCTGATTTTCCAGAAGCTATGGGAGGCACTTTATGTAATTTGGTTTCAAGCTCTTTACTTTTTCGTGTACTTTTTTTTAAAAATTTGCAATAAAGACACTATCTTCTTCCATCAACCTCTTCAACTTATCCACATTGTTCTTATACTTCTTTGATTCTTATTTTTCCTTACCTTCCAATTCTCGTGTTTTATGGCTCAACTTATTGGTAACTTCATCCAATTTGGCTTTTAGTTCCTTAATTTATTTCTCCTTCTTTTCTTCCCTCAAATCTATCTCACTTGGAATGACAGGAATTGCCATAGTCAAAAGCTACAACAACTGAACTCTGTAATTCCTTCTACAAATCAACAATTCTGGATTTAAGTGTTTGAATTTCATATCACATCACAAATGCGTAACTTTTTGGCCCTCCAAGAGTTTTAACTCTAGATCTCTTATTTTTGCATCATTTTCAGCCATCTCCTCTTTAATTTTTTTATATAATGGTGATGAACCAAATACATCACCTAGAGAAAAGCTTGTTGATAAGCATTCTTGTAGCATCTTCTCTCATTTTTCTAAGGACTTCTCTCGCTCTTCCAAGGACATTGTAACTGTAGGAGTTTTTTTCTTTCCACCCTTACTTTTTCCTCCTTTGGTATCCTTACCCTTATCTCCTTTGGTACCCTTACTTTTTCTTCTCCTTTGCCTTTTAATTTCCAGTGTATCAGAGATACTTTCTAACCTTTTGCTTCACATCTTATAAACTTTCTTAGAAATGGCTTTTATCAAACTAGAAATTAATGATTATAATTCTCCAACTTTTTGTTCGTGACTTTCCTCCCACTCGTTCATCTTCAACTGGTATTCTTCTATTAAGTCTTCCTTTTCTTTCAATTTCTTCTCCAATTCATGTACAAAACCATTTATGTTTTTAATGGTGGTATATTGAAAATATGTGTCCTTTTTTTCAACTCTTCTCTAAGTTCATTATGTTCAATTTTGTTTTCCAAAGCCTCTGTAAACATAACTCTCATTATCTCAATTTCCTTTCCATTTTCATCATCGATTCTATCAAACTATTTGGATAATTCTGCACACATTTCTTCTTTTCCTTTTACAATTTTGTTCGCTTTGAATTGATTATCCACAATTGTTGTCTACAACCCTGCTATCTATTTGAGGCATTCTTTAATATTATTATCTTTTATCAAGCAATCTTCCTCCAAATTTCTTATAGAGGAAGTTTGTTCCTTGAAATGCTTCATTTTATCATACAGGCTGACACAAATGCACTATCAAAATTATATAATGGATTGTCTAAATGCATAGTGGAATTCTTTGAATAAAAGTTGACAAAATAATCATACTCATTTTCCAATTGTTTTCGAGGAATTCTATCAAGAACCTCTTGAGGAATGGAAAATTCAACAGTAGTTTGTTCCATTTCACTATCTATAACCTCCTTCCAATGACCTCCATCTACATGTCTATGTAGCTCATTTAAAGTTGTGGAAGCATGAACTACATCAATGGTGACAAAATCAAGAGACTATTTTGGTGATTCCTCATGGTGCTCAGGAGATTGTACTAACAATTTCTCATTTTGCTATGGAGATTGTATTGGTAATTCCTCATGGTGCTCAGGAGATTGTTTTGGAAATTCCTCGTTCTGCTTACGAGGATGTCTTGACAATTCACCATTATTTTCCTTGTTATTATATCTCCTATAGTATGTTTTATGAATATGTGGTTTTGGCCAAGATATATTTTCATAATGATTGATATCACCAGTATCTATTTCAATAGCATGGGGTTGACATAAACCAATTATTTTTGAAGTGTTCATAGGAAACTAAATTTAACCTTCTTCAATTGGCTCTCTTGCAGGGTAGATTTGATTTTCTTAACCAATATATAAGGGATATCTACAGGTCTATCTTCAACCCAATTTATGACTACCCTCATACATTCACCCGAAATGTCTTTCCTGTGATGGTTCAAAATTGTCCTAAGGACAATCTGAATCAACCTTTTGTATATTCCAGGATGGACATCCTGCATTCTTAAACCATTTCTTGGAACATATACAATTTTCCCACAAATTTTATTGGCCATCTAGTTCTTCTCCGATTTGGGGGTTTCCCAGGAGCTAAAAATATCTCCCCCTCTATGTGGAAGTTTTGTTTGTTGGGAAACCAAATCGGGGTTGAGGTATACCCTCTTTCCAAACATTCTCAATTCCATATTCACAACATCATAATTTAAAATTGCCTCTTCTATCTCCTCGTTATCAAAACTGAACATTCCAAACAAAAATTCAAACACTCCTACTTTCCTTTGGATAGTTTCCACACTTTATGGCCAATTATTTTCATCTTTCCAAGGGTCAATACACTCCTAAATTTATTTTTTTCAGTGAACCTATCATATGTTGATGCCCTTTTTTTAACTATAGTCACAAAAGAGGATGCCCCTGTCTCAACTGTGTTTGTGGTAGAGGACGCCCCTATTTCTATTGTGGCCATGGTTGTCAAGGTTCAAAGTATAATTTATGCACAAAGACTGTATTTTAGACTCAAATTTCGCATGCAGAATGTATTTTAGAAACATAACAAAGGCCCAGTGTAGAATACTTACAAGTATTTCCAAGTCATAATTCATGACTTGGGGATGCATGTTTCCCTAGGCTAACATCAGAATTTTTAGATTTTTTAAGGCCCTGTCCTCGAAGACTGACATCCCTCGCTTGTTGGTTTTAAGTTTTAATTTTTTATTTTATTGGCCAATCTTGATTTTTTTTAATCATTTTAATCTTTTTTATTCTAGGAGCTCACATGAATTTTTTTAATTACTTTTTATTTTTTATTCTTTTTATTTTTTTGTTATGTTATGTTACTTTAATCAATGAGTCAATGGTGAAGCGCATTAATAATCCACCTACAATATGGTGCCTTCATAACAATTTTCTCTCTCTTAGGTAGGAAATGTAGGGAATTTTCTCAAGGCCACTCGGAACAGTTTTGCAATACTTGTCAAATTTTGCCAACGAGGGCATTTTCTGGCAGGGTGCAAAATAGGTCGAGTGGTTGTTTTTCCAGGACAATATTTTCTTGGCCATATACTTCTTTCCAAAACGAATCCAATGGTCAAGTAAGTAAATCATCTTCCTACAAGGTTATGTTTTCATAATAATTATATCCCTCTCTCGTGAGAAATGTTGGGAATTTTCTTGAGGCCATTTAGGCCAAATTTAGGTGAAAAAAGGTTGAATGGTTGTTTTGGCAGGCCAATATATTCTTTAACAGAGACTGTTTATCAAAATTTAGTCAATTGTGAAGTGCATTAATCATCCACCTACAATATGGTGCCTTCATAACAATTTTCTCTCTCTTAGGTAGGAAATGGACGACATTTTCCCAAGGTCACTTAGAACAGTTTTGCAATACTTGTCAAATTTTGCCAATGAGGGCATTTTCTGGCATGGTGCAAAATAGACTAAGTTGTTGTTTTGGCGGGCCAATATTTTATTGACCATGGACTTATTTCCAAAATGGATCCAATGGTCAAGGGATTAAATCATCCACCTACAAGATTATTTTTTCATAATAATTATATCCCTCACTAGTGAGAAACTATGGGCATTTTCTTAAGGCCATTTAGGCCAAATTTAGGTGCAAAACAGGTTGAATGGTTGTTTTGGCATACCAATATATTCTTTACCAGAGATTGTTTATCAAAATTTGGTCAATGGTGAAGTGCATTAATCATCCACCTACAGGATGGTGCCTTCATAACAATTTTTTCTCTCTCAGGTAAGAAATGGAGGGCATTTTCCCAAGGCCACTTGGAATAGTTTTGCAATACTTGTCAAATTTTTCCAACAAGGGAACTTTCTGGCATGATGCAAAACAAGCTAAGTGGTTGTTTTGGTAGGCCAATATTTTCTTGACCATAGACATGTTTCCAAAATGAAGCCAATGGTTAAGTGAGTAAATCATCCACCTACAAGCTTATGTTTTCATAATAATTATATCCCTCACTGGTGAGAAATGGTGGTAATTTTCTTAAGGCCATTTAGGCCAAATTTAGGTGCAAAACATATTGAATGGTTGTTATGGTAGGACAATATATTATTTACTAGAGAATTTTTATCAAAATTTAGTCAATAGTGAAGTGCATTAATCATCCACCTACAGGATGGTGCCTTCATAACAACTTTCTCTCTCTTGGGTAGGAAATGGCGGGCATTTTCCTAAGGCCATTTGGAATAGTTTTTCAATACTTGTCAAATTTTTCCAATCAGTGCATTTTCTGGCATGGTGCAAAACAGGCTGATTGGTTGTTTTGGCAAGCCAAAATTTTCTTGACCATAGACTTATTTCCAAAACAGAGACAATGGTTAAGTGAGTAAATCATGTACTTGAAATATTATATTTTCATATAATTTTTATCTCTCATTGGTGAGAAATGGTGGGGATTTTCCTAAGGCCATTTAGGACAGATTTAGGTGCAAAACAGGATGAATGGTTGTTTTGGCAGGCCAATCTATTCTTTACAAGAGACTTTTTATAAAAAATGAGTCAATGGTGAAGTGAATTAATCATCCACCTGCATGATGGTTCCTTCGTAAAACTTTCTCTCTCTAAGGTATGAAATGGTGGTAATTTTCCCAAGGCGACTTGAACCATTTTTCAATACTAGTCAACTTTTTTACCAATGAGGGCATTTTATGACATGGTGCAAAACATGCTGAGTGGTTTTTTTGGCATACCAATATTTTCTTAACCTTATACATTTTTCCAAAAATGATCCAATGGTCAAGTGCATAAATAATCCACATGCAATATTATGTTTTCAGAATAATTTTATCCCTCACTGGTGAGAAATGGTGGGAATTTTCCTAAGGCCATTTAGGCCAGATTTAGGTGAAAAATAGGTTGAATGGTTGTTTTGGCAAGCCAATATAATCTTTACCAAATAATTTTATAAAAAATGAGTCAATAGTGAAGTGCATTGATCATCCACCTGCATGATGGTGCCTTCATAACAACATTTTCTCTCTAAGGTAGGAAATGGAGGGCATTTTCCCAAGGCCACATTAACAAAATTTTCAATATTTCTCAAATTTTACCAATGAGGGAATTTCCTGGCATGGTGCAAAACAGACTGAGTGGATGTTTTGGCAGGCCCATTAGAGGAAATTTCAACTCAAAATGGGCCTTTTAACTTTAACTCAAATTCCATGTCATCATGTGTTAGCCAATGAAATTTCTTTAAATTTGAAATACCGTATAGGTCTTAAACACTTTTTTAATATAAATTTGGGGATAGGTATCATAAAAAAAACTACTTTTTTTGTTTGTATTTTCGACATATCTCCTCGTTTGTTTACTCAAATTTCGATCGGGGGAGCTCATTGGATGTGGAATTTAATTCCGCATCCAACGAGCTCTCCCGATCGAAATTTGAGTAAAAACATGGGGAGATTTGTCGAAAATACAAACAAAAAAAATAGTTTTTCTTTTCTTCCTCCAAAATTAATAAATATTAGTTTATTATTTTAACTATTATTTTATTAATTTTTTTTAGGAGGCCCATTTTGAGGTGAAATTTCCTCTAATGAATATTTTCTTAATCTTATAAATTTTTCAAAAAATGATCCAATGGTCAAGTGCATAAACCATCCACCTGCAAGTCTGTGTTTTCAGAATAATTTTATCCCTCAGTGGTGAGAAATGTTGGGCATTTTCTTAAGGCCATTTAGGCCAAATTTAGGTGCAAAACAGGTTGAATCATTTTTTTGGCAGGGCAATATACTATTTACCAGAGACCTTTTATAAAAATTGAGTTAATGGTGAAGTGCATTAATCATCCACCTGCATGATGGTTCCTTCATAACAAATTTCTCTCTCTCAGGTAGTAAATGTCGAGCATTTTCCCTAGTCCACTTGAAACATATTTTCAATGCTTATCAAATTTTACCAATGAGGGCATTTTCTCGCATGGTGCAAAATGGGGTGGGTGGTTGTTTTGGCAGGCCAATATTTTCTTAACCTTAGATTGTTTTTGAAAAATGATCCAATGGTCAAGTGCATAAATCATCCACCTACAAGCTTATGTTTTCATAATACTTTTATCCCTCACTGGTGAGAAATGGTGGGCATTTTCCTAAGGCCATATTTAGGTGCAAACTAGGATAAATGGCTATTTTGGAAGGCCAATATATTCCTTACCAAAGACTTTTTATAAATATTGAGTCAATGGTGAAGTGCATTAATCATCCACCTGCATGATGGTTCCTTCATAACAACTCTATGTGTGTGTGTGTGTGTGTCTCTTTCTTGGGTAGGAAATGGTGGACATTTTCCGAAGGCCTCTTTAACCATATTTTCAATACTTGTCACATTTTACCAATGAGGGCATTTTCTGGTATGGTACAAAATAGGTTGAGTGGTTGTTTTGACAAGCCAATATTTTCTTAACCTTGGACATTTTTTCCAAAAATTATCCAATGATAAACTGCATAAATCATCCACATGCAAGCTTATGTTTTCAAAATAACTTTATCTCTCACTGGTAAGAAATGGTGGGCATTTTCATAATGCCATTTAGACCATATTTAGGTGCAAAACAGGTTGAAAGGATGCTTTGGAAGACCAATATACTCTTCAGAAGATATTTTTTATCAAAATTGAGTCAATGGTGAAGTGAATTAATCATCCACCTACAGGATGGTGTCTACATAATAATTTTCTCTCTCTAAGGGAGGAAATGGCAAGAATTTTCCCAAGGCCACTTGGGCCAATTTTTCCAATGGAGAGCACTTTCTGGCATGGAGCAAAACAGGTTGATTGGTTGTTTTGGAAGTACATTAGCTTCTTTTCCATAAAATTTTTATCAAGAATGAGTCAATTTTCAACTACATAAATCCTTCACCTAAAAGCTTATGCACCCAGAATTATTTTATCCCTAACAGGTGAGAAATGGAGGGCATTTGCGTAAGGCCATTTAGGCTAGTTTTAGATGAAAAAAAGATTGAGTGGTTGTTTTTAGCAGGTCAATATTTTCTTGACCAGATGTTTTTTTCCAAAACTGAGAATATATTCAGGTGCATTAGTCATCCACCTACAGGATGGTGATTTCAAAATAGTTTTCTCTTTCCCATTGAGGAAATGGTGGTCATTTTCCCATAGCCACTTGAGACAGTTTTCCAATAATTAGCCATTTTTGTCAATTACAATTACTCGGCCAAATTTCCTGGTATTTGCAAGTATGAAATGAAAATATGAGAATATAAAAAATAGATAATAATGAAAATCACATTTTCCAATTTGAATCACTCAAGCAGGCCAAATATTGAACCCTATGTGTGAATTTTAATGAACTAGGGCATATTTTTAGTGTTTTTTCACAGTAGCAATTTTTAGAATAAAATTGAAAATATTGAATAGTTTAGTGGTGAATGTTAAAATAAATCATGCACAACTTGAATCATTCAATGATCAACTGATTTGATCTTGCAACAACTACTAACATGTTGGAGTCATTATCTGACCCCACAACATTATTTGGGCCTAAAAAACCTAATTTACCACTTATCCTAAGTATTTGACTCAAACATGTGATTACATCATCAACATCTCATCAGTTTTAGCTATCTGTGCCTCCTCCTTCATTCGAGGAGTGAATCTAGGTTGATTTTCATGATTAATGCACCACCATTCAGTCAAATGAGAGACACCACACCAAATTTTGGGTTAACTGAAGTGTAAAGGTGCCTCCACCTAAATTCTAGCACTCAAATCAGTTAACTGACATGATAAAGGTGCCTCCACCTAACTTCTGGCACCAAATTTAGTTAATTGAAGACTTAAAGGCACCCTCACCTATTTTTGGTCATTCAATTCAATCCTTCTCATCTAAATGAAGTCAGAAAGGTGCCTCCGTTTGCTAGTTGGCATGTAGTTGACTTTTGACTCAATTAGACTTAGTTTAAACTGCATCCTAGTATGTTAGAGTCAATTATGTTGTAGTTAAGTGGTTAAGTGATGTGTAGAGTGGTGTTAACTGACAAGTAAGCCACTTTCATGCATTCAATTTGAATTACCTCTCTATGATTGAAATTGCTTGGCTATTAATGCCATTTGAGTATATTGTAATGCATCTTCTAAAATAATTATTATAATATTACTACTGCAAACCTTTTGCACAGTTTATGGCATTCATTGAGTAAATTGATATGTATGAATCTGTAGTAACTTTTTTCTTGGTTCAAATATTGGTGTGCCTCAATTTTATATGGTATCAGATCCATGGAAAGACAAGGAAACTCTTATACATAGTTTTTGATGGATCTTTGATGAATATTGAGCAAAATTTCTCAAAACTATTCCAACACTGCACCAGAAGTGGAGAGTATTCCACACAAATCCTGGAATCTTAGCCTTTCTCCCTATGGATTCTATCCAGAGAAGTCTATCCAGGTGTGAATCAACTCCAAAAGTGCACGTTGTTTGACCTTATTTTGTTTGTTTTGTGTGACTGTGGGTATCTCAAAATATCCATTTGCATTCGCTACAGCTGGAAAATGGACTCTTCCTCTTGTTAGAATAATCAACCCATAGTTAGCTACCTTAGACATTAATTTCATTATTTTTGTCTTATTTGCCTATTTCATGTGTCCCACCTTGTGCAAGTTGTCATTTACCTATCCATAGTGGTCAAAATTGCCTTATTTGAATCATGTAGCGCTTGGGAAACCTCAAGGAATCAAATCTGCTTTATTCCTGGCCTCCTAAGCACCCTTCTACTTTTTCTGCTTTATTCCCTGCTTTTTCAGTGTTTTAAGGCAAATGGAAAAGCTTGACTAGGTGAGGTTGACTAGTTTTTTGTCCTACACATCCTCCACTCTTTTCTCCTTGTAAAAGCATGTATGAGTTGTCATTCCATCACTCTTTATCTTTCCTAAGTGTTTTTGCCAATTCGTGAGCTCCATGGCTGATTTGGGATCAACTTTTTGCACTTATGGGGGATTTGCTTAATTTTAGTAAGCCTGCTTTATGCTAGATTCGAATTTCTCCTCATGCATTCGAATCCCTTATGTAATTATTTAATGATGCAACCTATTATGTTATAGGGTTGGCTATTATACACTTATTCAATATAGTTTAGTGTTCAACTCATTATTCAGTCTCTTTTGTGAGTGATTTTGCATGTTCAATTGATAATTGTTGTGAGTAAAATTAATCTATCACTGGGTTCAGTTTCCACATGGTATCAGAGCCATTGTAGATTGATTTGTCTCCTTCAAAATTGTTTTTGTAGGTTCAACATCAGTGACTGGGAGCCTTCTATTGACAACCGGGACAGATTTCTAAGCTATGGATCAATCTCAGAAGTTCATCTTGACTCCCTTCAATTTCTTTGAATGGAAAGCAGAAATGGAGATACTGTTGAGAGAAAAAGGCCTCTACAGGGTGACTATGGCAACAGAAGCAGAGCCCAATGTAGCTGCAGAGAAGATTAAATGGCACAACTGGAGGGATGAGGCCTATGGTCTCCTGTGTCTAAGTATTTCCAGAGACCTCCTTTTCCATCTTGATGGATTGACATCACCAAAATAATTATGGGAGAATATTACTGATATTTTTGGAAAGACAGATGAGATGAGGGGACATCAAATCGAAAATGAACTGATCTCCTAGAGTCCCAATAGCTTTGAATCTCTGCAACTCTATTTCTCCAAGTTCAAAGCACTTGTTTTGCAGCTGAAACAGTGTGGGATTGAAAAGAAGGATGATCAGCTGGTCTTGGCCATTCTCTCGAAGCTTGGCCCTGACTATTCAATGTTTGTTTTGACCTTCTATGCCACAAAACTGACAGCTCGAACCTGGAAGATGCCTAGCCTTGCAGATTTCATGGAATCTCTCACACAAGAACAAGACAAGCTGGTGATGATGGGCACCATCAAACCATCCAAATATCAAGCTCTGATTGCTGGAGATTCAAGGGTGGATTCAAAAAGCAAAAAGAAAGCTAAAAAGCCACCTGAGAAAAATAGAGATAAGAAACAGTCTCCAGAGGAGCCACAAGGTTCCAAGAAGAACAACCAGACGAAGAAAAACAAAGGAGAAATGAGCAAGTGCGCATACTGCAATAAGGGCAATCACACTGAAAGCTCTTGTATGAAGAAGCAAATAGACATGCTGACCCAAATCCTGGAGAAGAATGGCATCTCCCTTCCAGACAGCTCAAATAAGAGAGAAGGAGGATCAAGTTCAGATGACAGAGAGAGAGTTCATGCATTGGTTGCTGGCACATCAATATCACCCAGTTTTATCATTGATTCTGGAGCTTCAAGACACATGGTTTCGACCAAGGAGGCATTCTCCTCACCTGACATGTTGAAGGGACCACCTATAGTACTGGGAGATGACTCTCTCACTGAAATTTTGGGCAAAGGGAGGATTGATCTTGATCATGGTTAGTTTAGCAATGTGTTGTATGTGCCTGGTCTTGCCTCCAACCTCTTATCAGTGTACCAGATGACTCACACTGGGTCTCCAAAGAAGGTCATATTCTCCCCTAATGAAGTTGAGATCACATAGATCTCAAGTGGTAAAGTCATTGCAAAAGGAGTTGTGAATCATGCTCATAAGGTATACATGTTCTCACACTTCCTACCCTACTCAAACCCCTCTGCTCTTCTGATTCATGCTAATGAAGCAAGAAATATTTGGCATGAAAGATTTGGCCACCTAAATTACAAGTATATTTCTGATCTTAGTGAAAAAGAGATGGTCATAGGGTTGCCCAAGATAAAATTTTCCAAAGGAGTCTGCCAAGGTTGTATCCTAGGAAAACACCCAGAGCATAAATTTGAGAGAGCTAGTCATGAGAGAACCTCTGCACCCCGCGAGCTAATCCACAGTGATGTTGCTGGCCCATTCCCTCATATGTCCATGAGTTAGGCCAAATATGCATTGACTTTCATAGATGACTTTTCCAGGTATTGCTGGGTCTACTTCCTGAAACACAAGTCTAAAGTTCTTGGCCTCTTCAAAGTCTTTAAGGCTTTGGTTGAAAACCAGTCTGGGAGGAAACTCAAGGTCCTCAGATTTGACAATGGTGGTGAGTATGTCAAGTCTAAGTTTATTAATTATTATGCAGATGCAGGTATTCATATGCAGCATTCTATCCCTTACACACCACAACAAAATGGTGTTGCTGAGAGGAAGAACATATCACTGAAGGAGATGGCAACATACATGATGGAGGCCAAAACTTTGCCACCAAAGTATTGGGCCGAAGATATCAACTATGCAGCCTATATACAGAATAGGGTGTCTCATAAACAGCTTGATGGTATGACTCCTTTCGAAGCATGGAGTGGGCACAAGCCAGATGTGACCCATTTCAGGATTTTTGGTTCAAGGGCTTGGGCTAGAATTCCAACAGAAAAGAGAAAGGCTTTGCAGCCCCAAAGCCAAGAGTGTCTATTTGTTGGATACTCTGAAGATTCAAAATGGTACAAACTAATAAATTTGATCACAAATAAATCCTTGATC
>LPNX010547991.1:3299-29331 GCA_001517045.1 Pseudotsuga menziesii | reverse complement strand
TTGAAGATTGGAAAGGTGGTGGAACATGCTATGGGAGGAAAAAATTTGGGTGACAAAACGTTTACGGGATATGTGTGCAAATTTGAGATCTTGAAGTTGTGACCGAAATTGTTAAAATGACATATCATAGCATGATTTTTGTAGAAATTGATAGAAATTTACAAGAAGATAGAAATTCATACTTACCTCATCATCAAAGGAAACGATAGAAATTTCTAGTACTTTCTCCACAATATTATGACCAATGAGAGAAGGGTGGAAAGGATCCTTCGATACAAAAGCTACTTCCTCTTTGATGGATCTAGGGGCAATAGATTATTCTCAAGAAGCCATGAAAATGACACGAAAGAAATCGAAATCCAATAAAAATCATTGCTTTTAGTGAAGAGCAGTAGGCTCAAATTTTATTAACAAGCCTTGGAGTGGGTTGAGGCATGAAAGAACCTCACTAACCCTATTCTACAAATGTTGTATATTTGGAGCAGACGTTGTCAGATTTGAAATCAGCTCGCTATCCTTTATTTTCGATCTCTTCCTGGCCCAATTATGTATTTTGCAAAGATAACATTTGATAAATGAGCAACATGCCTTGAAAAAATGTACTAGGAATTCATTTTTAGCCTGGAGCCTTGTTTGACTTGAAACCCCATATCGTCTCGAATACTTCTTCCTTTGAAATTTCTTTGCCTGTTTACCTATTTTCAACTTCATTTACTAAATGATGGATGTATTGGGTTCGTCTTTCACCTCCTCAATGTATAACTCTTTGAAATGCATGAAGGCCTCCTTTGTATTGCTTCAAACTATGTTAATCCAGTATAACAATGATCCCAAGAGCATGTAACCTATCAATCCTACATATGAGATACCTATGTACAACAAAACTAGATGCAAAGGGAGCAAAAGTGCCACCAACAACCTCACCATCACAAACACAATGAAGAATTTTGGTTGTGCTATTAGTATAAGCAGTGCATCTCAAATGAATAAGGTACAAAAAAGAAAATCTGAACCAGGTTGTCCCCAAAGTAGGACTTTACAGAAAATAAGAAGCATTAATTGAAAAGCACAATCAATTAAGAACACGGCAATAGTCCTCTAAGAGAGTGCAATCTTAAAAAATGATGTCCTCCGATCTCATACCTAGAAAGAGGTAGAAGCACAATCACCATAGTAACCAAAAACCTAGAATTTGCAACAGCCAAAAAGCTAAGAAGCATTACCATTGCCAAAAGAACAGAGCTACAAAAAAAGCAACATAAAGACCAATTCAAAAAAACACATGAAATTATAAGGTCTTTGAATAATGCACCATCAATGGATTGAAGCTAATGGAAATTTAGAGTGAATTTTTCCCCCAACCTAACTCTCTACTCCTCCAAGCCTATTACCTCTACAGACACCCTAGGGGAACATGTTGTTGGTTTTCGAAGGCCTCCAAGTTAATTCAATCTATGGCCATATCACTTTATCACTCCCTCTCAGTATTGTCTAGATGCTCCAAGCCACATCCCATTGTATACACAGGACCTAAACAAGGAAATCAGAGAGGACATCTACCAACAGTGCATTCAAGTCACTTCGATCACAACTTCGAAGGGCCTTATCCCTAATATGGTTTTCTATTCCGAGCACTTTCTGCAACTAAGATAGGGCCTTATTTCCAAACTTGCATATATAGAAACACTAGATGCACATCTTCTGGGTCCCCAAACTCGTTTCTTTCGTTCTAGCTTATTAGAGAACCTAAGTTAATTAGATGCTCGCCGAGGTGATCAACTTAGATGCTCCTAACTTAGACGCCCATTCTTACTGAACCTGTAAAATAGGAAATGAAATGTAGCAAGAAGTAGCTACATTGGGTTGCAGCTCGGGGAAGGGATGGGATTCTGTTGAGCGAAGCTAGCCATCCCTGAACCACGAGCCCTAGGGTTAGACTGCGAGTTATATGAGACTGCAGGTTATATGAGACTTGGGCTGGAGCTACGCCTTTAATACACGTAGGGGGTTGGATGTGGGTAAATAAAGAGATCAGGTTTCTGTTGGATCACTGATAAATATATGGATGGCTACGAGGTGAAGCTAGAATTAATATCAATCCATTTAGGCGGGGATCGAAGCTTGATTTGCTGGCTGGGACCATATCCCCAGCATGAATGGAAAGACTGAAGCATGAAGAGTGATAGGGAAGGGAAAGGCAGGCTTGCATTAAAGGAAGGGTCGACTGATATATTTAGTGACTGTTCTCTTTATTGACCAAAGTACTTGACCAAGGAGAGAGGAAGGCTGGTTGTGCCCCGCGGGGCCGCTGGCATTAAAATAAGGTGGGGGTTCAGTTCAAGAGTGACATGATTACATATGGGGGTTTTTTGTAAGCAGTAAGACTCAGAACCTGCATCTGTGAACTCAGCCTAGCATAGGTATCTAGTATTGAAAGCTTGACTCATGCCCAAAAAATAATGAAGGCTGGCTTGCACACTGGGGACTGGGTTTATATGTAAACCCTCGGCTACTGGCAGGCTTGAGCGTAGGTTCAAAAGAATCGCATCTCTCATGCCCCGTTTTGTAGTCACTTGAAAATAATAAACTTAAAAAGAGATCACGTTCAAGTGACAATGCTGTGAATTCGATGAGGAACAACAAAGCGCTATCCAAATGTTGTGCCCAGTGACTTCACCAGTATAGAAGCCAGAGTTTGGGAGGCAAATTCAAAGGCAATCGAACGAAACTGGAAGCTAAAGAAAGAGGAGTTTATTTGTAAGATTTGTGGAGAGTCTGGCCACTTTACTCAGGGGTTTCCAACCACACTATGAACAAGTCGTTCTAGCGAGTTTGTTGAAAAAATTATTGTGAGATAAACACCTAAAAACATGTATTATTGGATCTGGTGGATCAGCAGAAGATGAGTGTAAAACTAGGGTTGAGAGCATTAGCAACCTAAAACTGGATCCTTACTTAAAATACTCTTGTTTGCAGAAAACATTAACAATGATCCTTCAAGCCAATGGAACAATGCCATTTTATTTATTATCCGTGTAAATACTAGGGCTTGTTTACAGAAACAACATGCCAATGGAACGATGTCATTTTATTTATTCTCCCTGTAAATACTAGGGCTTAGGGCTTGTTTTTTTCGTATCCCTGTAAATACTAGGGCTTAGGGCTTGTTTGCATAAACAACCTAAACAACCATACAAATGGCTAAAACTATCAGATAATACATAACTTACAATAAAATGAACTTACTTGTGAATCACAAGAACCAGCGTGTCCGTTTCAATGTCCTGCTCTCCCTGTAGATCTGGTTAAAGAGTGACCGGTTCCTCTCCTCTCACACGAGACCCCATTGAAGAGTTGCGACAAATAAATAATGATTATTCTAGGACCATATCACTTTACTTATTAGAGATTCTGTTTTGAATTTACATTCCCGGAGATTCCGTTTTGACTTTACATTGCCTACTCGACTTACTTGGCCCACTCGGCCAGGTTGAGATTCATTGTTTTTATTAGATTTCAATTTAAACACTTTTTTTTATCAATTTTTGCTTCCTTTAATATCGGAAGCAACATTAAAATTTAAGCCCTTTATAGCCCTTCGAAAGGGTTGTAGCTCTTCCCCTTCGAAAGGGTTGTAGCTCTTCCAAGAAGTGTATTGTTAATTTTTTTGGATCTAAAATGATGTATATGAATATATTTATTAAATTAAAAGTTGTAAAATTAATGTATATTTTATTTAATAAGTCATTTTAAGTAAAATTGTTGAGATCTAGTTTCAAGTATGATAACATTGTTTTTTATAATATAATATACATACAATGTTAATTTCCTCATCTATATGCACTAAACTCCCAGATCCTTGAGATCACTCCCACTTATTATTGTATATCATTGGGCATCATTGAAGTATAACTAGCGATCATTGAAGTACAACTAAGGCACTATTGTCTTGTAACCCTAAATAATTGCAGTATACAGTACTCTACTTGGTTGCTACTTCTTGATTGAAAATGAATGTACTATAGTGATAGAGGTGTAGGTAGTTGATTTGGGTGGGAGGGAAGGAGAATTGAATATAGTTTTGTTTTTGGAGGGGACTGTGGTTTCTAGGGTTTTCACAACTCATTGTTTACCCTAAATTTTTGGTCGAACAATAGACATGGACCTTGAGGAAGAGCTATTATATTATAGGGAGAATGAGGATGTGAATTCTTTAGCCATATTGTGTACCCATAAGTAACAATTAGAAGTGTGGAAATGTTGCAAAGCATTTGACATTAGTTACAAAGCCAATTTGGAAACTAAGGATAGTTCTTAGAGAGGGACAAATAGACCTATGAAAGTGGACGGTCAATATTTGGTGATAGAAATAATCATGGAAGGTGCAAGTTTGGCATCATGTGGTCGTTTATCCCAACCTTTGATTCCATCATCACCTTGATAACTAGGCTTATAACCTAAATCCTAATCTTCCTTGTTCAATCTCTTGTGTTGAATCTTATGGACATTCCCAATGAAAAACAAGTGTACCAGGGCATGAGTGGGAAAGTTGAAAATGATCCTAGGTCATGATATTGGTTTTGAGAAAGACTTGGAGGATGGTTATGAGTGGCATTAGTAGGAAGAATCATGGCTAAGGTTATTAAGAATGATTATGTGCCATAATGGTTAGAAATAGGGTATTGGTGCTAATATGAGGTGTCATATAGTCAGTGAGCACTCTCATCTATTACTTTTTATTAGATTGTAATAAGCAATAATATAATCTTGTTATATGAAAGATTAGATTGTTTCAAAAACATGCACATGAGGAATTGAGTCGAAACATAAATGAGTGAAGGCTATGTGTAAGCCTTTTTAGATCATATAACACACAACCTCTACCCAAAACACCTCATTAAGAGAGGGATACCATTAGCGATCATTGAAGTATAACTAAGGCGCTATTGTGTTGTAACCCTAAATAATTGCAATATACAGTACTCTACTTGGCTGCTACTTCTTGATGGAAAATGAATGTACATAGTGATGGAGGTGTAGGTAGTTGATTTGGGTGGGAGGGAGGGGAAATTGAATATAGTTTTGTTTTTGGAAGTGACTATGGTTTCTAGGGTTTTCACAACTCTCATTGTTTATCCTAAATTTTCGGTCGAACAATAGACATGGACCTTGAGGAAGAGCTATTACATTATAGGGAGAATGAGGATATGAATTCTCTAGCCATATTATCTACCCATAAATAACATTTAGAAGTGTGGAAATGTTGTAAAGCATTTATCATTGGTTACAAAGCCAATTTGGAAACTAAGGATAGTTCATAGACATGGACAAACAAAACTATGAAGGTGGACGGTCAATATTTGGTGATAGAAATAATCATGGAAGGTGGAAGTTTGGAATCATGTGGTCGTTTATGCCAACCTTTGGTTCCATCATCACCTTGATAACTGGGCTTATAACCTAAATCCTAATCTTCCTTGTTCAATCTCCTACGTTGAATCTTATGGACATTCCCAATGAAAAACAAGTGTACCAGGGCATGAGTGGGAAAGTTGAAAATTATCCTAGGTCATGATATTTGTTTTGAGAAAGACTTGGAGGATGTTTATGAGTGGCATTAGTACTGGAAGAATCATGGATAAGGTTATTAAGAATGATTATGTCCCATAATGGTTAGAAATAGGGTATTGGTGCTAATATGAGGTGTCATATAGTGGGTGAGCACTCTCATCTATTACTTTTTATTAGATTGTAATAAGCAATAATATAAGCTTGTTATATGAAAGATTAGATTGTTTAAAAAACATGCACATGAGGCATTGAGTCGAAACTTAAATGAGTGAAGGCTATGTGTAATCCTTTTTAGATCATATAACAGACAGCCTCTTCCCAAAACACCTCATTAAGAGAGGGATGCAATTAGCGATCATTGAAGTATAACAAAGGCGCTATTGTGTTGTAACCCTAAATAATTGCAGTATACAATACTCTACTTGGCTGCTACTTCTTGATGGAAAATGAATGTACTATAGGGATGGAGGTGTAGGTAGTTGATTTGGGTGGGAGGGAGGGGAAATTGAATATAGTTTTGTTTTTGGGGGGGACTATGGTTTCTAGGGTTTTCACAACTCTCATTGTTTATCCTAAATTTTTGATCGTACAATAGACATGGACCTTGTCAAGGAACAGCTATTAGATTATAGGGAGAATGAGGATGTGAATTCTCTAGCCATATTATGTACCCATAAGTAACATTTAGAAGTGTGGAAATGTTGCAAAGCATTTAGCATTGGTTACAAAGCCAATTTGGAAACTAGGATAGTTCATAGACATGGACAAACAGAACTATGAAGGTGGATGGTCAATATTTGGTGATAGAAATGATCATGGAAGGTGCAAGTTTGGCATCATGTGGTCGTTTATGCCAACCTTTGGTTCCATCATCACCTTGATAACTTGGCTTATAACCTAAATCTTAATCTTCCTTTTTCAATCTCCTACGTTGAATCTTATGGACATTCCCAATGAAAAACAAGTGTACCAGTGCATGAGTGGGAAAGTTGAAAATGATCCTAGGTCATGATATTGGTTTTGAGAAAGACTTAAGGAGGATGGTTATGAGTGGCATTAGTAGGAAGAATCGTGGCTAAGGTTATTAAGAATGATTATGTGCCATAATGGTTAGAAATAGGGTATTGGTGCTAATTCCCTACCTCATCCTTCCCGACAAATGAGAAAAAACGATGATTTCAATGTCATTGGCCATATAGCCACTAAAATTTCAAGTTTTCAAAAGATATTTGTCAAATTGGGGAAATTAAGTTTAAGGATTTTTTTTAATTTATAGGTGTCCTTAAAATGATTTATGAGTGATTTAATTTACCATTTTTATAGAAAATTGTTGTGTTGTTTTGAAAAAAAATATATAAAACTAATTAATTATTATTTTTTGAAACTATGGAAGTTATTTTAAATGGTCATGTTATTTTTGTGACCATTCATTGAACTTATGCAAATATTTACATAGGGGATAACAAAAAAAATTTAGTCGCTTTGCTAGGGTTTCAGCTCGCACGTTAGGGTTCTTGGGTTCACCTCTTCTGCAGACATCATGGCTACCATTGATGGAGGTTCCCAACCACCCTCCTCCTCTTTGCTCCCTCTTAAAATCAAATCTTTCATGTGCCTAGTTCCCAACTGCCCTCCTCCTCACCTTTCAAAAGAGAGTCTCCATATACATGAAGTTGTCAAACACCGTTTTCAAAAGCAAATTTGATGAGGATGATGATGAAGAGAGATTGTTAATTGATGAGTTGTTGCCGCAAGGTAAGGAAAATTTGTTTGAGAATGCCACTAGGGATTAGGGCTTGTAGCTTCAGGGGTATTAGGACTTGTAGCTTTAGGACAAATAAATATGATTACAACTACAGGATGAGTTGGCCTTAGTCTCCCTGCATGCAATAGATAAAGCATAATATCCATATGCTTTAAATGACGAAGAGAAACCTAGTATGTAATCCATAGCCTGTAGTTGTAATCATATCTATTTGGCCTAATATGTTTGAGCCTATTTTTACAGTAGAGTTTAATGGTGTTGACATAGGAAACTTCAGCTATAGATTGCATAGTACAAGGAAAATATGCTCCCTCGATTGATCTATACTTTGTGTTTTGTTCTATATTTATGACTATCGATAATTCAACATGGTAATTATGAAACTGACAGGTATGACATTACTATAGAAAACCCAATTGATCAGCTTGATACTGTGTGTATGCTTATATGGAAGAAACCTTGCTAGGGTATTTTACGGGGTGGGTTCCCCCTAAAGCTATAATCTGTAGTTGGGATAGGGAACCCTGGGGGGCCTTTGGTTGGCAATATGTCCAAACCAGAACCCTTACCAAAGGATTTTTTCTGTTTCCATTCGCTAACAAGTCACATGTCCCAAACGAAATGTGACAAGGGCCTTGGATTTATAAGAATACCTTGTTATTCCCCAGGTTTGAGGATTTCTTAGCTAACCAATATGTTCAATGTTTGTGCCCAATCTGGGTGCAATTCAACGGCCTTCCCTCCCACCCAAATCAACTACCTACACCTCCATCACTATAGTACATTCATTTTCAATCAAGAAGTAGCAACCAAGTAGAGTACTATATACTGCAATTATTTAGGGTTACAAGAAAATAGTGCCTTAGTTATACTTCAATGATCGCTAGTTATACTTCAATGATGCCCAATGATATACAATAATAGGTGGGAGTGATCTCAAGGATCTATATTACATTGTAATGGTCATTGTTAGGTATATTGATTTGTCATTAGCATTTCTAATGACAAATTTCTAATACTACAAATATTAATACACCTAAAAGGAAATTTCCAATAATACAATATTTGAGTGAAATATCCTAACCCCATTCAATTTATAGTTCACCATACAAAGTTACCCTCCTTGAAATCTACATCCACAACAAACTTGGCAATTATTTTTCTCTAAATATTTCCAAAAGAATTTATCCATAACAATCATGGATTTCCTTAAGAGTATTAGAAATGGCCATTAAGCACCCTTTAGTCCAAAATATAAAAGTAATACTAGGCATAAGAACCTATATTTGATGGATTACCATTGTATCTCTTTTAGGATCTAAAATTGGGTGACATCACTTTCGAACCAAATTGGGTGCTCCCCTTGAACTAGTTTTGAGCTGAAATGGAGCTTGCATCTTTATCATTTTGGATCCTAAAACAAATGCAACACTTAATTAGAATATAAACCCTAAGTTAGCATATACCCTAACTGGAATTTCCACCCTATTTCTAACCATTATGGCACATAATCATTCTTAATAACCTTAGCCATGATTCTTCCTAGTAATGCCACTCATAACCATCCTTCAAGTATTTCTCAAAACCAATATCATGACCTAGGATCATTTTCAACTTTCCCACTCATGTCGTGGTACACTTTTTTTTCATTGGAAATGTCCATAAGATTCAACGTAGGAGATTAAACAAGGAAGATTAGGATTTAGGTTATAAGCCCAGTTATCAAGGTGATGATGGAACCAAAGGTTGGCATAAACGACCACATGGTGCCAAACTTGCATCTTCCATGATTATTTAATCTATCACCAAATATTGACCGTCCACCTTCATAGTTTTGTTTGTCCATGTCTATGAACTATCCTTAGTTTCCAAATTGGCTTTGTAACCAATGCTAAATGCTTCGCAACATTTCCACACTTCTAAATGTTACTTATGGTTACATAATATGGCTAGAGAATTCACATCCTCATTCTCCCTATAATCTAATAGCTCTTCCTCAAGGTCCATGTCTATTGTTCGACCGAAAATTTAGGATAAACAATGAGAGTTGCGAAAACCCTAGAAACCATAGTCCCCTCCAAAAACAAAACTATATTCAATTTCCCCTCCCTCCCACCCAAATCAACTACCTACACCTCCATCACTATGTACATTCATTTTCCATCAAGAAGTAGTAACCAAGTAGAGTACTGTATACTGCAATTATTTAGGGTTACAACACAATAGCGCCTTAGTTATACTTCAATGATCGCTAATTGTATCCCTCTCTTAATGAGGTGTTTTGGGAAAAGGTTGTGTGTTATATGATCTAAAAAGGCTTACACATAGCCTTCACTCATTTAATTTTCGACTCAATGCCTCATGTGCATGTTTTTGAAACAATCTAATCTTTCATATAACAATATTATATTATTGCTTATTACAATCTAATAAAAAGTAATAGATGAGAGTGCTCACCCACTATATGACACCTCATATCAGCACCGATACCATATTTCTAACCCTTATGGCACATAATCATTCTTAATAACCTTAGCCATTATTCTTCCCACTAATCCCACTCATGACCATCCTCCAAGTCTTTCTCAAAACCAATATCATGACCTAGGATCATTTTCAACTTTCCCACTCATGCCCTGGTACACTTGTTTTTCATTGGGAATGTCCACAAGATTCAACGTAGGAGATTGAACAAGGAAGATTAGGATTTAGGTTATAAGCCCAGTTACCAAGGTGATGATGGAACCAAAGGTTGGCATAAATGACCACATGATGCCAAACTTGCATCTTCCATGATTATTTCTATCACCAAATATCGACCGTCCAACTTCATAGTTTTGTTTGTACATGTCTATGAACTATCCTTAGTTTCCAAATTGGCTTTGTAACCAATGCTAAATGCTTTGCAACATTTACACACTTCTAAATGTTACTTATGGTTACATAATATGGCTAGAGAATTCATATCCTCATTCTCCCTTTAATATAATAGCTCTTCCTCAAGGTCCATGTCTATTGTTCAACCAAAAATTTAGGATAAACAATGAGAGTTGTTAATGCCCTAGAAACCATAGTCCCCTCCAAAAACAGAACTATATTCAATTTCCCCTCCCTCCCACCCAAATCAACTACCTACACCTCCATCACTATGTACATTCATTTTCCATCAAGAAGTAGCAGCCAAGTAGAGTACTGTATACTGCAATTATTTAGGGTTACAACACAATAGCGCCTTAGTTATACTTCAATGATCGCTAATTGTATCCCTCTCTTAATGAGGTGTTTTGGGCAGAGGTTGTGTGTTATATGATCTAAAAATGCTTACAAATAGCCTTCACTCATTTAAGTTTCGACTCAATGCCTCATGTGCATGTTTTTGAAACAATCTAATCTTTCATATAACAAGATTATATTATTGCTTATTACAATCTAATAAAAAGTAATAGATGAGAGTGCTCACCCACTATATGACACCTCATATTAGCACCAATACCCTATTTCTAACCATTATGGCACATAATCATTCTTAATAACCTTAGCCATGATTCTTCCTACTAATGCCACTCATAACCATCCTCCAAGTCTTTCTCAAAACCAATATCATGACCTAGGATCATTTTCAATTTTCCCACTCATGCGCTGGTACACTTGTTTTTCATTGGGAATGTCCATAAGATTCAACGTAGGAGATTGAACAAGGAAGACTAGGATTTAGGTTATAAGCCCAGTTATCAAGGTGATGATGGAACCAAAGGTTGGCATAAACGACCACATGATGCCAAACTTGCACCTTCCATGATTATTTCTATCACCAAATATTGACTGTCCACCTTCATAGTTTTGTTTGTCCATGTCTATGAGCTATCCTTAGTTTCCAAATTGGCTTTGTAACCAATGCTAAATGCTTCGCAACATTTCCGACTTCTAATTGTTACTTATGGGTACATAATATGGCTAGAGAATTCACATCCTCATTCTCCCTATAATATAATAGCTCTTCCTCAAGGTCCATGTCTATTGTTCGACCGAAAATTTAGGGTAAACAATGAGTTGTGAAAACCCTAGAAACCACAGTCCCCTCCAAAAACAAAACTATATTCAATTCTCCTTCCCTCCCACCCAAATCAACTACCTACACCTCCATCACTATAGTACATTCATTTTCAATCAAGAAGTAGCAACCAAGTAGAGTATTGTATACTGCAATTATTTAGGGTTACAAGACAATAGTGCTTTAGTTGTACTTCAATGATCGCTAGTTATACTTCAATGATGCGCAATGATATACAATAATAAGTGGGAGTGATCTCAAGGATCTGGGAGTTTAGTGCATATAGATGAGGAAATTAAGATTGTATGTATATTATATTATAAAAAACAATGTTATCATACTTGAAACTAGATCTGAACATTTTTACTTAAAATGACTTATTAAATAAAATATACATTAATTTTACAACTTTTAATTTAATAAATATATTCATATACATCATTTTAGATCAAAAAAAATTAACAATACACTTCTTGGAAGAGCTACAACCCTTTCGAAGGGCTATAAAGGGCTTAAATTTGAATGTTGCTTCCAATATTAAAGGAAGCAAAAATTGATAAAAAAAAGAGTTTAAATTGAAATCTAATAAAAACACTTAATCTCAACCTGGCCGAGTGGGCCAAGTAAGTCGAGTAGGCAATGTAAATTCAAAACGGAATCTTCGGCAATGTAAATTCAAAACAGAATCTCTAATAAGTAAAGTGATATGGTCCTAGACTCATCATTATTTATTTGCCGCAACTCTTCAATGGGGTCTCATGTGGGAGGAGAGGAACCGGTCACTCTTTAACCAGATCTACAAGCAGAGCAGGACATTGAAACGGACAAGATGGTTCTTGTGATTCACAAGTAAGTTCATTTTATTGTAAGTTCTATATTATCTGATAGCTTTAGCCATTTGTATGGTTGTTTAGGCTGTTTTTGCAAACAAGCCCTAAGCCCTAGTATTTACAGGGATACAAAACAAACAAGCCCTAAGCCCTAGTATTTACAGGGATAATAAATAAAATGACATCGTTCCATTGGCATGTTGTTTCTGCAAACAAGCCCTAGTATTTACACGGATAATAAATAAAATGGCATTGTTCCATTGGCTTAAAGGATCGTTGTTAATGTTTTTTGCAAACAAGAGTATTTTAAGTAAGGATCCAGTTTTAGGTTGCTAATGCTCTCAACCCTAGTTTTACACTCATCTTCTGTTGATCCACCAGATCCAATAATATGTGTTTTTAGGTGTTTATCTCATAGTAATTTTCTCAACAAACTCACTATAACAACTGGTTCGTAGTGTGGTTGGACACCCCTGAGTAAAGTGGCCAGACTCTCCACAAATCTTACAAATAAACTCCTCTTTCTTTCACTTCCAGTTTCGTTCGATTGCCTTTGACTTTGCCTCCCAAACTCTGGCTTCTATACTGGTGAAGTCACTGGGCACAACATTTGGATAGCGTTTTGTTGGTCCTCATCGGATTCACAGCATTGTCACTTGAACGTGATCTCTTTTTAAGTTTATTATTTTCAAGTGACTACAAAACGGGGCATGAGAGATGCGATTCTTTTGAACCTACGCTCAAGCCTTCCAGTAGCCGAGGGTCTACATATAAACCCAGTCCCCAGTGTGCAATCCAGCCTTCATTATTTTTTGGGCATGAGTTAAGCTTTCAATACCAGATACCATGCTAGCCTGAGTTCACAGATGTGAGTTCTGAGTCTTACTGCTTACAGAAAACCCCCATATGTAATCATGTCACTCTTGAACTGAACCCCCACCTTGTTTTAATTCCAGTGGCCCCGCGGGGCACAGCCGGCCTTCCTCTCCCATTGGTCAAGTACTTTGGTCAATAAAGAGAACAGTCGCTAAAGATATCAGTCGACCCTTCCTTTAATGCAAGCCTGCCTTTCCCTTCCTTATCACTCTTCATGCTTCAGTCTTTCCATTCATGCTAAGGATATGGTCCCAGCCAGCAAATCAAGCTTCGATCCCCTCCTGAATGGATTGATATTAATTCTAGCTTCACCCCGTAGCCATCCAGATATTTATCAGTGGTCCAACAGAAACCTGATCTCTTTATTTACCCGCAGCCAACCCCCTACATGTATTAAAGGTGTAGCTCTAGCCCAAGTATCATATAACCTGTAGTCTCATATAACTCACAGTCTAACCCTAGGGCTCGTGGTTCAGGGATGGCTAGCTTCGCTCAACGGAATCCCATCCCTTCCCCGAGCTGCAACCCAATGTAGCTACTTCTTGCTACATTTCATTTCCTATTTTACAGGTTCAATAAGAATGGGCGTCTAAGTTAGGAGCATCTAAGTTGATCACCTTGGCGAGCATCTAATTAACTGAGGTTCTCTAATGAGCTAGAATGAAAGCAATGAGTTGGGGGACCCAAAAGATGTGCATCTAGTGTTTCTATATATGCAAGTTTGGAAATAAGTCCCTCTCTTAGTTGCAGAAAGTGCTCGGAATAGAAAACCATCTTAGGGCTAAGGCCCTTCGAAGTTGTGATCGAAGTGACTTGAATGCACTGTTGGTAGATGTCCTCTCTGATTGCCTTGTTTAGGTCCTGTGTAGACAATAGGATGTGGCTTGGAGAATCTAGACAATACTGAGAGGGAGTGATAAAGCGATATGGCCATAGATTGAATTAACTTGGAGGCCTTCGAAAACCAACAACACGTTCCCCTAGGGTGTCTGTAGAGGTAATAGGCTTGGAGTAGAGAGTTAGGTTGGGGGACAAATTCACTCTAAATTTCCATTAGCTTCAATCCATTTATAGTGCATTATTCAAAGACCTTATAATTTCATGTTTTTTTTTTGAATTGGTCTTTATGTTGCTTTTTTTTGTAGCTCTATTCTTTTGGCAATGGTAATGCTTCTTAGTTTTTTTGCTGTTGCAAATTCTAGGTTTTTGGTTACTACGGTGATTGTGCTTCTACCTCTTTCTAGGTATGAGATCGGAGGACATCATTTTTTAAGATTGCACTCTCTTAGAGGACTATTGCCGTGTTCTTAATTGATTGTGTTTTTCAATTAATGCTTCTTATTTTTTGTAAAGTCCTACTTCTTTGGGGACAACCTGGTTCAGATTTTCTTTTTTGTACCTTCTTCATTTGAGATGCACTGCTTATACTAATAGCACAAACAAAATTCTTCATTGTGTTTTTGATGGTGAGGTTGTTGGTGGCACTTTTGCTCCCTTTTCATTTAGTTTTGTTGTACATAGGTATCTCATATGTAGGATTGATAGGTTACATGCTCTTGGGATCACTGTTATACTGGATTAACATAGTTTGAAGCAATACAAAGGAGGCCTTCATGCATTTCAAAGATTTATACACTCAGGAGGTGAAAGACGAACCCAATACATCCATCATTTAGTAAATGAAGTTGAAAATAGGCAAACAGGCAAAGAAATTTCAAAGGAAGAAGCAGTCGAGACGATATGGGGTTTCAAGTCAAACAAGGCTCCAGGCTAAAAACGAATTCATAGTACATGTTTTCAAGGCATGTTGCTCATTTATCAAATGTTATCTTTGCAAAATACATAATTGGGCCAAGAAGAGATTGAAAATAAAGGATAGCGAGCTGATTTCAAATCTGACAACGTCTGCTCCAAATCTACAACATTTGAAGAATAGGGTTAGTGAGGTGCTTTCATGCCTCAACCCACTCCAAGGCTTGTTAATAAAATTTGAGCCTACTGCTCTTCACTAAAAACAATGATTTTTATTGGATTTCGATTTCTTTCGTGTCATTTTCATGGTTTCTTGAGAATAATCTATTGCCCCTATATCCATCAAAGAGGAAGTAGCTTTTGTATCCAAGGATCCTTTCCACCCTTCTCTCATTGGTCATAATATTGTGGAGAAAGTACTAGAAATTTCTATCATTTCCTTTGATGACGAGGTAAGTATGAATTTCTATCTTCTTGTAAATTTCTATCAATTTCTACAAATATCGTGCTATGATATGTCATTTTAATAATTATGGTCACAAATTCAAGATCTCAAATTTGCACACATATCTCGTAAACGTTTTGTCACCCAAATTTTTTCCTCCCATAGCATGTTCCACCACCTTTCCAATCTTCAATTCCATGAGGGGTTGAGGGAAAAGTATTGCAAGGGATATAGTGTACTAGATATTGGCTAACAATATATCATATAATATGTTAAATAAAAGATTTAGAAATTATCTATCCAATGGAATCTAATCACTTTATCAAAAGTTATGTCCTCTAGAAGACCCACAACCATCATCGTAAGCCCTAAAAAGGAGTAGATTTCAAACTGCAATGTCTCCTTCATCCTAACTCCGATTTGAGCAATGCTTTGTGAATTCATGTATTTTTACGAGGAGAATATACATATATAATTTGTTTTTGGAAATTCTGCTAAAACATAATAAAAAACCAATCCAAGTGACGTGGCCCTCTTTTTTGCTCTTTGAAAACCTACAAAATAGAAGGAAAAAGTTCTTTGTTTTTTTCCCTAGAAAGTGTTCGGATACCATTTGTTGTGTACCTTAATAGACATGAAGATAGAATATAGAAAACACAAGAATTATCTTTCATGAAAGATTTAAACTATGAACCACGCATGGAGTCCAAATGATTTCATCATGTGTTTTTTATTTGGCTCGTGGTTCAGGGATGGCTCGCTTCACTCAATAGAATCCCGTCCCTTCCCCGAGCTGCTACCCAATGTAGCTACTTCTTGATACATTTCATTTCCCATTTTACAGGTTCATTAAGAATGGGCATCTAAGTTAGGAGCATCTATGTTGATCACCTCGGCGAGCATCGAATTAACTCAGTTTCTCTAATAAGCTTCAGGAAGCCGTTAGGATGGGAATTGTAAATACCCTTCCACTATGTTACTGTTCAAACTTCAAACTAGCAGGCTAGATGTGTAGCATCAAGATTGACCTTATGCTAGTGAATGGAAACCATAGGAGAGGCTTGGACTACTGTCATCTTTGTCCAAGCTCTCAACTTCTTCGGGATCCTATTCTGTTTCAAGGGGAAAGCCCTTTAATGCACCTGCCAACGCGATTTCTAACACCACTACCTCCAATAACCTTAAGACAAGATCAGTGCCTTCAATGGAGTCAAACAGAAAATGAGGAAGATACACTAGAGAGGTTTTATCAGTCAAGTATTTGTTCAATATGGATATTATAGCATAATCAGCCCACTAATACAATTGTTTAGCATATGATCTATATGAAATGCAAGCCTGCAGTAAGTACAATCATCAATTCTCTGTCAAACATCAATATTAGATAAGAATGCTTGTAATTGCAAGATGCCAATGATTTATCAAGATATAACAGCCATAGGATTCAATCCAAGGAAAGACATTAATCATGACAGTTGATTAGCAGCCTGTAACTTTCACTCAGATTAATAGTGGCAATCAATAGGTTACCTCTATCTACACTTTAGCAATATGTGATATGGTTTATCACTCAACAATAATATCCATTCAATTGTAAGGTAAGTAAACTATTATTACCAGTAACAAATATGTCATTTGTATCAACAATTTCTAGCCAAGAAAAGGAGATATCAGCATTCACCTATTGCACTTGAACACCTTAAGACAAACGTACATATATTCTGGTGGTATAATTACACCATTTTATTAATAAAATTCACTGTTCATGAGTATATATATCAGCCACAATGTTATTCAAACTTCAGCTGCAAATTGGTAATAGTTGACAGTGCAAACTTCATTTAGTATCTCATGATAAAGGTCTAGAAGAAAAGCTTCAGAACTGTTCCACTCATACTACTTTAAGGAGAATAAAGGGTCTAAAAAATCAGCTGCCCTAACCATTTTGATTGACATTTTCCCACTTATTTCTTACACAATAAAACCAAAAAAGAAGAAGGTTGTGACTATCTAAAACATATGACATGTCATTGCAAAAATCATGAGAAGGAGCTTGGCCTCACTCTATTCATTGGATTTACATCGGAGTATACTTTGCTCGGGTTGAAAGAGATAATGAATTATCATGTCCATGCACTCTCTTGCTGTCCAACAATATCCATGTGAACTTCGATGACTGACCATTGAAGTGGTAATAGGGTTCCCAAATTGATTCAACGTGAATTTACTAATATCCTGTTTAGTTTGATGTGGAATCTAGAACTCATTTAGATGTTTCTTCACATGAAAACTCTTCTACCCCTGCAAACGGGCCAAAGGTGGTGATTCCAGTTATTACTAAATTTGACATGGATCCCATAGCTATGACAATAGCTTCTCTTACATGTCACGTAGCTAAGAGACAAATAGGAAACACCCAATTTGATTCGAAAGGACACATCTAAAGCAAGTTGTGCCTTGTTTCTAGGCATCTTCATTACAGTAATATGTATTGGTAGGTGTTTCAACGCATCCTTTAGCAGTGACATGCATGTAGGTGAGAGAAGAAACACTTGAGGCTTAAATCAAGAAGTTAAATACAAAGCTTTGACATTTGGGAGGAAAGAAAGTTAAATACAAAGCTTTGACATGCATGTAGGCGAGAGAAAAAACACTTGAGGCTTAAATCAAGAAGTTTATTTCAAGTTGGAGACAAAAATACTACCTTTTTCTATAATCAAACCAAGTCCAAGTAGTTAAGGAATAATGTCAGAGAAATAGAAGGGGGACATGATACTGGATTAACATAGTTTGAAGCAATACAAAGGAGGCCTTCATGCATTTCAAAGAGTTATACACTGAGGAGGTGAAAGACGAACCCAATACATCCATCATTTAGTAAATGAAGTTGAAAATAGGTAAACAGGCAAAGAAATTTCGAAGGAAGAAGCAGTCGAGACGATATGGGGTTTTAAGTCAAACAAGGCTCCAAGCTAAAAATGAATTCTTAGTACATTTTTTCAAGGCATGTTACTCATTTATCAAATGTTATCTTTGCAAAATAGATAATTGGTCCAGGAAGGGATCGAAAATAAAGGATAGTGAGCTGATTTGAAATCTGACAACGTCTGCTCCAAATCTACAACATTTGTAGAATAGGGTTAGTGAGGTGTTTTCGTGCCTCAACCCACTCCAAGGCTTGTTAATAAAATTTGAGCCTACTGCTCTTCACTAAAAGCAATGATTTTTATTGGATTTCGATTTCTTTCGTGTCATTTTCATGGCTTCTTGAGAATAATCTATTGCCCCTAGATCCATCAAAGAGGAAGTAGCTTTTGTATCCAAGGATCCTTGCCACCCTTCTCTCATTGGTCATAATATTGTGGAGAAAGTAGTAGAAATTTCTATCGTTTCCTTTGATGATGAGGTAAGTATGAATTTCTATCTTCTTGTAAATTTTGTATCAATTTCTACAAATATCGTGCTATGATATGTCATTTTAACAATTTTGGTCACAAATTCAAGATCTCAAATTTGCACACATATCCCGTAAACGTTTTGTCACCCAAAGTTTTTCCTCCCATAGCATGTTCCACCACCTTTCCAATCTTCAATTCCATGAGGGGTTGAGGGAAAAGTATTGCAAGGGATATAGTGTACTAGATATTGGCTAACAATATATCATATAATATGTTAAATCAAAGCTTTAGAAATTCTCTATCCAATGGAATTGATTTAGTTGCAATCTAATCACTTTATCAAAAGTCATGTCCTCTAGAAGACCCACAACCATCATCGTAAGCCCTAAAAAGGAGCAGATTTCAAACTGCAATATCTCCTTCATCCTAACTCCGATTTGAGCAATGCTTTGTGAATTCATGTATTTTTACGAGGAGAATATGCATATATAATTTGTTTTTGGAAATTCTGCTAAAACATAATAAAAAACCAATCCAAGTGACGTGGCCTTCTTTTTTGCTCTTTGAAAACCTACAAAATAGAAGGAAAAAGTTCTTCTTTTTTTTTCCCTAGAAAGTGTTCGGATACCATTTGTTGTGTACCTTAATAGACATGAATATAGAATATAGAAAACACAAGAATTATCTTTCATGAAATATTTAAACTATGAACCACGCATGGAGTCCAAATGATTTTGTCATGTGTTTTTTATTTGGCATGAAACTTAATGTATTGCTTATGATGATCTACACCACATTGAAGTCCCCACTGTTAAAGTATCCTAAATGTTGACATCCACCATTGAGAGTTCTCTTAGCCAATAACATCAACTACTTTCTATATATATGACGTCAAAAAGAGACAGTAAACTCAAATCGACTAATTTTTTCACCATATTATGTTGGACTAACACACATTAGCTTTCACTCATCATGCCATGTTGTTAAAATGAAAGCTAACTCTAGGTAGAATTCCATTAACTAACACACATTAAATCATCGTGCCATGTTGTTAAAAGGAAAGCTAACTCTAGCTAGATTTCCATCATAGTGTAATGAACTAACACACATAAGCTTTCACTCATAATTCCATGTTGTTAGAAAGAAAGCTAACTCCAGCTAGATTTGCATCATGGTGTAATTTATTTGATGACAATGTGGTTGTGTTAGAAGAAAAACTTATTTATGAAAACTAGTAGACATTAGCTTTTACTCATAGTGCAATGTTTTAAGAATGGAAGCTAACTCCACCTAGATTTCCATCATGGTGCTTTGTGATTGATGAGAATGTGGTTGTGCTAGATCTAGTCTTTGTGTAATGAACTAAAACACATAAGATTTCCCTTATAGTGCCATGTTGTTTGAAGGAAAGCTAACTCCAGCTAGATTTCCATCATGGTGTAATGTAGTTGATGACAATGTGACTATGTTAGATGGAAAACTACCTTATGAAAGCTAACAAACATTAGCTTTACTCATCGTGCAATGCTTTAAGAACAAAAGCTAACTCCATCTAGATTTTCATCATGGTGCATTGTGATTGATGACAATGTGGTTGTGCTAAATGGAAAACTACACTATGAAAGCTTACACACATTAGATTTCACTCACCGTGCAATGATTTAAGGATGAAAGCTAACTCCAGCGAGATTTACACATTATCTTTCACTCACAGTGTCATGTTGTTAAAATGAAATCTAACTTTAGCTAGATTTCCATCACGGTATAATGAGCTAACACACATAAAAATTCCCTTATAGTGCCATGTTGTTAGAAGGAAAGCTAAATCAAGCCAGATTTCCATCATGGTGTGATATATTTGATAACAATGTGGCTGTGTTAGATGGAAAACTACCTTATGAAAGCTAACAGACATTAGCTTTACTAACTGTGCAATTTTTTAAGAACGAAAGCTAACTCTAGCTAGATTTCCATAATGGTGCATTGTGATTGATGGCAATGTGGTTGTGTTAAATGGAAAAATGCATTATGAAAGCTAACACACATTAGATTTCACGCACCGTGCAATGATTTAAGGACGAAATCTAACTCTAGCTAGATTTCCATCACGATGCAATGTGATCAATGATGATGTGGTTGTGTTAGATGGAAAACTACCTTATGAAAGCTAACACATATTAGGTTTCACTCATTGTGCCATGTTGTTAAAATAAAAGCTAACTCCAACTAGATATGCATGATGGTGTAATGCATTTGATGACAATACGGTTGTGCTAGATGGAAAACTACCTTACGAAAACTAACCTAGATTAGATATTACTCACCGTGCAACGTTTTAAGAACAAAATCTAACTCTAGCTAGATTTCCAATAGGGTGCATTTTGATTGATGACAATGTGGTTGTGCTAAATGGAAAACTATATTATGAAAACTAACACACATTAGCTTTCACTCATCCTTCCATGTCGTTAAACAGAAATGTAGCTCCAACTAGATTTTCATAATGGTGTAATGAACTAACATACATAAGCTTTCACTCATAGTGTCATGTTAGAAGGAATGCTAACTCTAGCTAGATTTCCATCATGGTGTAATGTATTTGATGACAATGTGATTGTGTTAGATGGAAAACTACCTTATGAAAGCTAACACACATTAGCTTTTACTCACAGTACAATGTTTTAAGAACAAAAGCTAACTCTAACTATATTTCCATCATGGTGCATTGTGATTGATGACAATGTTGTTGTGCTAGATGAAAAACTACACTATGAAATCTTACACACATTAGATTTCACTCACTGTGCAACGATTTAAGGATGAAAGCTAACTTCAGCTAGATTTCTAACACGCTACAATGTGATTGATGACAATGTGGTTGTGTTACATGAAAAATTACCTTATGATAGCTAACGCACATTAGTTTTCACTCATTGTGCCTTGTTGTTAAAATGAAAGCTAACTCCAACTAGATTTCTATCATGGTGTAATGAGCTAACACACATAAGCTTTCCCTTATAGTGCCATGTTGTTAGAAGGAAAGCTAACTCTAGCTAGATTTCCATCACGGTGTACTGTATTTGATCACAATGTGGTTGTGTTAGATGGAAACTACCTTATAAAAGTTAACAGACATTAGGTTTACTCAGCATGCAATGTTTTAAGAACAAAAGTTAACTCCAGCTAGATTTCCATCATGGTGCATTGTGATTGATAACAATGTGGTTGTGCTAGATGAAAAACTACACTATGAAAGCTTACACATTAGATTTCCCTTACCATGCAACTATTTAATGATGAAATCTAACTCCAGCTAGATTTCCAAAATGATGCAATGTCCTTGATGACAATGTGGTTTTATTACATAGAAAACTCCCTTATGAAAGAGAACACACATTAGGTTTCACTAATCGTGCCATGTTGTTAAAATAAAAGCTAACTCCAACTAGATTTTTATCATGGTGTAATGAGCTAACACACATAAGCTTTCCCTTATAGTGCCATGTTGTTAGAAGGAAAGCTAACTCAAGCTAGATTTCCATCATGGTGTAATGTATTTGATAACAATGTGGCCGTGTTAGATGGAAAACTACCTTATGAAAGCTAGCATACATTAGTTTTACTCATTGTGCAATGTTTTAAGAACGAAAGCTAACTCAAGCTAGATTTTCATCATGGTGCATTGTGATTGATGACAATATGGTTGTGCCAGATGTAAAACTACATTATGAATACTAACACACATTAGATGTCACTTAACGTGCAATGATTTAAGGACGAAATCTAACTCTAGCTAGATTTCCATCACGGTGCGATGTGATCGATGACGATATGGTTGTGTTAGATGGAAAACTACCTTATGAAAGCTAACGCACCTTAGATTTCACTCATTGTCCCATGTAGTTAGAAGAAAAGTTAACTCTAGCTAGATTTCCATCATGGTATATTGTGATTGATGACAATGTGGTCGTGCTAGATGGAAAAATACCCGATGAAGGCTTACACACATTAGATTTTACTCACCGTGTAATGATTTACATATTAAAGCTAACTCCAGCTAGATTTCCATCACGGTGCAATGTGATTGATGACGATGTGGTTTTTTTGAAATCTAACTCCAGCTAGATTTCCAAAACGATGCAATGTCCTTAATGACAATGTGGTTTTATTACATAGAAAAATCCTTTATGAAAGCGGACACACATTAGTTTTCACTAATCATGCCATGTTGTTAAAATAAAAGCTAACTCCAGCTAGATTTTCATCATGGTGTAATGAGCTAACACACATAAGCTTTTCCTTATAGTGCCATGTTGTTAGAAGGAAAGCTAACTCAAGCTAGATTTCCATCACAGTGTAATGTATTTGATAACAATGTGGCCGTGTTATATGGAAAACTACCTTATGAAAGCTATCATACATTAGTTTTACTCATTGTGCAATGTTTTAAGAACGAAAGCTAACTCAAGCTATATTTTCGTCATGGTGCATTGTGATTGATGATAATATGGTTGTGCCAGATGTAAAACTACATTATGAATACTAACACACATTAGATGTCACTTATTGTGCAATGATTGAAGGACAAAATCTAACTCTAGCTAGATTTCCATCACGGTGCAATGTGATTGATGATGATGTGGTTGTGTTAGATGGAAAACTACCTTATGAAAGCTAACGCACATTAGATTTCACTCATTGTCCCATGTAGTTAGAAGAAAAGTTAAATCCAGCTAGATTTTCATCATGGTACATTGTGATTGATGACAATGTGGTCGTGTTAGATGAAAAATACCTGATGAAGGCTTACACACGTTAGATTTCACTCACCGTGCAATGATTTAAATATTAACGCTAACTCTAGCTAGATTTCCATCACGGTGCAATGTGATTGATGACAATGTGGTTTTTTTTGGAAATCTAACTCCAACTAGATTTCCAAAACGACGCAATGTCCTTGATGACAATGTGGTTTTATTACATAGAAAACTCCCTTATGAAAGTGGACACACATTAGTTTTCACTAATTGTGCCATGTTGTTAAAATAAAAGCTAACTCCAGCTAGATTTCCATCATGGTGTAATGAGCTAACACACATAAGCTTTCCCTTATAGTGCCATGTTGTTAGAAGGAAAGCTAACTCAAGCTAGATTTCCATCACGGTGTAATGTATTTGATAACAATGTGGCCGTGTTAGATGGAAAAATACCATATGAAAGCTAGCATACATTAGTTTTACTCATTGTGCAATGTTTTAAGAACGAAAGCTAACTCAAGCTGGATTTTCATCATGGTGCATTGTGATTGATGGAAATATGGTTGTGCCAGATGTAAAATTACATTATGAATACTAACACACATTAGATGTCACTTACCGTGTAATGATTTAAGGATGAAATCTAACTCTAGCTAGATTTCCATCATGGTGCAATGTGATCGATGACAATGTGGTTGTGTTAGATGGAAAACTACTTTATGAAAGCTAACGCACATTAGATTTCACTCATTGTCCCATGTAGTTAGAAGAAAAGTTAACTCCAGCTAGATTTCCATCATGGTACATTGTGATTGATGACAATGTGGTCGTGCTAGGTGGAAAAATACCCGATGAAGGCTTACACACATTATATTTCACTCACAGTGCAATGATTTAAATATTAAAGCTAACTCCAGCTAGATTTCCATCATGGTACATTGTGATTGATGACAATGTGGTCGTGCTAGATGGAAAAATTCCCGATGAAGGCTTACACACATTATATTTCACTCACAGTGCAATGATTTAAATATTAAAGCTAACTCCAGCTAGATTTTCATCATGGTGCAATGAGCTAACACACATAATATTTTACTCATCGTGCCATGTAGTTAGAAGAAAAGTCAACTCCAGCTAGATTTTCATAATGGTGAAATGAGCCAACACACATAAGTTTTTACTCATTGTGCCATCTTCTTAGATAGAAAACTACCTTACGAAGGTAACACACATTAATTTTCACTTATCGTGCGATGTAGTTAGAAGGAAAACTAACTCCAGCTAGATTTTCATCATGGTGTAATGAGTTAACACACATGGCTTTTACTCATTGTGCCATGTTGTCAGAAGGAAAACTGACTCTAGCTAGATTTGCATCATGGTGTAATGTATTTGATAAAAATGTGCTTGTTTTAGATGGAAAAATCATTTATGAAAACTAACACACATTAGCTTTCACTCACCATGCAATTTTTTAGGAACAAAACCTAACTCCAGCTAGATTTTCATCATGGTGCAATGCGACTGATGACAATGTGGTTGTGTTATATGGAAAACTACATTATGAAAGATAACACACATTAACTTTCACTTATTGTGCAATGGTTTAAGAACAAAAGCTAACTCCAGCTAGATTTCCATCATGGTGCAATGTGATTGATGCATGGCATCTAATGGAGAATCTGTGGTGAGAAGATTTATTGTCACAATGTGGTTGTGCTAGATGGAAAACTACCCTATGAAACCTAACACACATTGTGTATTGTTTGAAGAATGAAAACTAACTCCATCTAGATATCCATCATGATGCAATGTGATTGATGACATTATGGTTGTGTTAAATAGAAACTACCTTATGAAAAATAACACACATTTTCTTTCACTCATCATGCCAAGTTGTTAAAGCGAAAGCTAACTCCAACTTAATTTTTTTCATGGTCATGGAGTTAGCTTTCGCTCTAACAAATTGACATGTATGTTCAGATAGAATCTCTTATTTGATGACAATGTGGTTGTGCTAGATGGAAAACTACCATAAGAAAGCTAACACATATTAACTTTCATTCGCCATGCAATTTTCTTATAAGGTAAACTAACTTGAAATAAATTTCCACAATGGTGAAATGTATTTGATCATAATGTGGTTATGTTGGATGAAAAATTACCTTATGTAAGCTAACACTATGATTAGCTATTATCATGAGCCATTTAATGATCATCATGATTAGCTATTATAATGACCTCCACAATTGTTTTTGTACATATACTTACAAATAGAATGATGCATGCATTTATAATATTTTTGAATTCATGTTTTTTTCAATAATTTGAAATTGTGGTAATAGTTTTTTTCGTTTTTTTTCCAGAAACAATGGAGTTTGATGCGAGTAAAATTGCAAAAGAAGCGACTTCAAAAGGTTAGAGTTCTTTATCTTCTTCATATGTATGAATTGAGATGTTATAAAATATTTTTTCATATTACTCTTTAATTGATTCTTTTAATTGTTTTCGAAACTACCGTAATATTTTCTACAAATTTTTTCAGATGCTAAGAACCATGAAGCAAATGAAATTTCAAAGAAATAAT
>LPNX010547989.1:39719-235067 GCA_001517045.1 Pseudotsuga menziesii | reverse complement strand
ATCTAACACCATGAAATATAGTATGCTTGTATTGTTTACTTGTTGTTGAGGGCGTGCTATAACAATTCAAGCTGAAGATTGGAAAGCTCAACGGGGATCGACTACAACCGTCCGGAATAAGGTATGAGGTTCAATCCTTTAGTGTTAGATTGTTTTATTTCTATTGCATATTGGGAAAGATTGATTTCTGGAGTCTAGCTGTCTGTTGTGGTACCCCAAGCCATAGGAATTTCTCTCCGTAACAGCCCTAGACCACCTCAAAGGCCCTATATACTACATAGATACTATTTAGCCAATGAGTAAGATATGTCGGTCATTTTGAGGTTTGACACACCAAGTATGGCTTTCAGTCCCTTGGCCATGATTTGATATGAAAAGAGTTATTGGGCCAAAACATTTTTCCTCGGGGCTCATGAACTATGTGTGGAGCCTTAGGCCACCACAAAGCTCTATAAAGGGAATATTGGCATGTGAGAAAGATATAGTACCTCTTTTATGAATTTTTGTTAACCATGAATATTTTTTGTAACTTAAGCAATGGCAAGGTCAAAAGACATAGCCTTAGGTCATAACATTTGCATTTAGCCTATAAGTAAAATATGGTCGTAGAATATTCTACACAGGGTGTAATAGAGAAATAGGAAAATACAACAACGATGGAGAATCCTTTGCATTTGTTCTTAGAAATCACGCTACCTGACATAAAATTATAAAGAAGCCACATGAGCTGATTCAATACCCAATTCTTTCCATCTTCAGTATTTTGATTCAATCCCAAATTCTCTCCATCTTCAATGATCCTATTGAAGGAAAATGCATTGATTTCTTTAACAGAATGTGGAAGCTAGAAGTTGGGAGGTCATCCAGAGGCTCCATGAGAAAGCATTATCATGACTAGTACTTGAGTAATAGGTGGTTCGATAACCTCTTGTTATAAAGCCAAAGCTTCGCAGTGTTGCGCGCCTAATCCGTTAGTCCCTATAACAGAGCAGGCTCACCCGGTTCGTTCTCAGCATCCAACGATCGTATGGATTTGGCCCCTTGTCCCCATAATTTATGTACCCTCATAGAGTTTGAGGTATGGCTACTCAAATTAGGTCTCCTAGATGGGTCTTGTCCTAGCTAGTCCTAATTAGTCCATCTGTGTGAATCTCTCTCATAAAACATAATCTATAAATGTCAATTTGTAGTAATACAAAATCCAATCGCGAGATAGCGATCTAAATTTTGTTGACCTAGCATCAGTAGCACCACCAACGTAAGTATATCTTATATAGTATATGAGAGAGCAGCATCTAATACAGAGACAATAGAGGCATCAACAGCAGTAGAGATCCTATTTTACTTTGATCCATCCCCAAAAACCAGGCTTTGAACATCCTGGCCCGAGAATCAATACACCCATGTTGCCAACTGGGTGCCCTCAAAAGTCCTCAAGGGCCATGAGAAGTCCTCATGGGAGGAATAATGTTAAATCCTCTCATGACCGAATTAAATCCTCTCATGGCCGAATTGGGGACGGACTAGACGGACCAAATTGATACTTATAACCCTGAATCCATAGATTGATTTAGCAGAAGCCCCATTGGGAAATGGGTAGTTGTACATAGACCTACATTTGAAAAATCCTTCATGTGTTGCTTCGCCTCCCTATGAAACTTCATAGGTTTTAATCTATATTTTAATTTGTATAATGTATAAGTAAATAATATGTGTATATATTTAATTATATTAAATCACATAACATATGAACTATATATATTTATTTATATTAAATCTTTTAACATATGAACTATAACAACATATTTATATTAATTATATGTTATTATTATATTTACATATTTTACCATTATTAAGGTGAAAGAAGTTTATATATCATAAGGGTCTTTATAAAATATTTACCTATTTTATAAAATCGGTTAAGTATTATATTTACATTTATTACAAGTATAGTATGGATGGACTATGAATGTATGGATTTTAACATAATTCCCTAAAATGAAGCATGTTTTGTTGGGAGAAATAAAATTGGAACAATTTCAATATTATGTTTCCCTTGTGGTTTGAATTTTGTACTTTGGTGGGGTGTTTTAGAATAATCCCACTTGTTATGCATGCTTTAAATGGTAAACATGTCCCATATGCTTTAAATGATGATGATGATGAACTAGATGACAATGATAGTGATGATTTTTTTAATGAAGACGATGATGGAAATGATGATGATGATCATCATCGTCATCTTTGTCATTGTCATCATGAGTATCACAATAGTCATCATCATCAGCATAATCATCATCCATGCCATCAACATCACCATTGTCCTTGACATCATCATCATGATTATTGACATTTTCATTAGTTATTCATCATTACCTTTGGCATAAGAAATAGCATCTACCCAAAATATGTGATTAGTGGAAAAGGATCATGGAGGACACACACGATTTATGCATGACAAATAACAACTTATTTTTTAAGATGATCAACATCATCATTGTCATTGTCATCATCACCATTCATTTCATTGCCATCATAATCATCAACAATGTCATCATTGTCATTATCCTCGTCATCATCATCATCATCATCATAATAATTATCATCATCATCATCATTGTCATCATTCTCCTCATTATCAACAACATTATCATCATCATCATAACCATCCTCAATATCATAATCATTATCCTCATTTTCATCTTCAACATCTGGGTGTAAAAATGGATGCAAAAGTGGATAAAAACATGGATGCAAAAAAGGATGCAAACATGGATGCAACAAAAGTAGGCGCAAAAGTGGGCGCATAATGGGGTGCACCAAAAATGGATGCAAAAGGTGATGCAAAAGTGGATGCAAAAAATGATGCAATCATGGAAGCAAAACATGATGAAAAAAGTGGCGCAAAAGTGGATACAACCATGGATGTAAAATTGGATACAAAATTGGATGCGAAAGTGGATGCAACAAAAGTAGATGCAAAAGTAGTCGTAACACCCAATGCAAAACCTAATGCAAAAGTGGATGCAAAAATGGATGCAAAAAGGGATGCAATAACTGATGTAAAATTGGATGCAAAAGTTGAAGCAAAAGTGGGTATAAAAGTAAGCACAAAAATGGGTGGGAATTGGGACGCGAAAAAAGTGGATGCAAACATGGATGCAATAGTAGATGCAAAAAAGATGTAAACATGGATGCAAAATGGGATGAAAAAAGGGATGAAAACATGGGTGCAAAAGTGGACGAAAAAATGGATGCAAAAGTGGATGCAAAAATAGCTGAAACAAAACAAGATGCAAAACTAGACTCAAAACAGGATGTAAACTTTGATGCAAAACTTGGTGCACGAAGGGATGCAAAAAAAGAAGCAGAAGTGGATGTAAAAAATGATGCAAAAGTGGATGAAAACAAGGGCATAAAATTTGAGGCAAACATGGACGTAAAAGGGGGCGCAACCAGAGTAGATGTACAAACTAGGCGCAAAATTAGGTACAAAACTAGGCTCAAAACCTGATGCAAAACCTGGCGCATAACTAGGTGCAAAACCCAGTGCAAATTACGCCGCAATTTGCGCTAGATTTAGAAGAAGGACGCAAAAAATTCCTAAAATAGCACCAACCCATGAAATTGCGCCATTTTGTCCAAAAAATGAAGAAAAATACATTGAAAGATTGTCTAGACGCAGAAAAGGATGCAAAAAGAGATGCTAAATCTAGTTTTTGTTGTAGTGAACAACCCCATTCTGTTGAGGAGTTTTTGCAATTGAAAATTGTCTCTTAATTCCATGATATTCACATAATTCATTGAACACATTGGAAGTAAATTCTCCCCCATTATCTGATCTAAGACGCTTGATTATCATACCAGACTCATTTTTAGCCATTTCCTTGAAGATTTTAAATTTTTCAAAGGCTTCTAATTTTTATTTTAGGAATGCCACCCATGTCATCCTTGTATAATCATCAATGAGAAACATGAAATAGTGATCTCCTTGCAGGATTTTATTTCTGGTTGATCCACAAAGGTCTATGTGTATTATTTCCAGAGGGTGTGAGGTCATATGTTCTTTTATTTTAAAACTAACTCTTGTTTGCTTCCCATGTTGACAATGTTTACATACAGAGTTTAGAGGAACTACATTTTTTGGTAGATCTATTACATCTTCCTTTGTGCTTATTTTGGCAAGATTGTCAAAAATTAAATGTCCCAACCTTATGTGCCATAACCAAATTTCATCTACCATACTTAAGTAACTTTGGTTTTCATTTTCCAAGATGTATGCATTGTTTGTATTTCTCATAGAAATACCAACGACCTTTCCTGATTTCGTATTCTTGATTTCACATTTTTCTAAGTCAAAGATACAAATGTGTCCTTGGTGGCATGTTTTACTTACATTGATAAGATTTGGCTTGAGGTTTTCAACTAGCAAAACATTTTATGCTTTGATCTTGCTGTTGAAAATAGTTGTTCCTTTGCCGATTATTTTGGAAGACAGGCTGTCTCCAAAAGTGACTTTTCCCTTATTATATTTTAGTGTTATAATTTGCTTGAGTCACCAGTCATATGTTTTGAACAACCACTATCTAAGTACCATAAGTTTTGTCTTTCGGTTGCACATAAAGTAATCATGGAACTTTCCATTTCTTCCTTCTCTTTCCAATGCTTCTTTTGTTTGGTGTTCTGATGTTTGATTGCAACAGTATTCCTTGTATGTGTCTTCAGTTTACAATCTCTTGCCATATTTCCATGGTTATTACATTTCTAACATTATATGTCATATTTTTGAAGTAACGTAAAAATATTCTTCTTTCCTTTCAACTCATTACTTGATGATTTCTTCTTGAGTTCAGAAACCTTTCTTTCATTTATGCAATTTGAGGCTTTATGACCAAAATTATTACAAGCAAAGAAGTGACCTAAAATGATCTGTAGGTATCTATTTGGTCTCTTGGGTACTAGATTATTTATATTTTTACCTTGATAAATTAAGCCATCTTTCTTGCTTCTTTCCATTTTAGCTGGAGTCTTTAGTACTTCAGCATAGCTTTTCTTACTTCCTTCTTGATTTGTGACAGGAAAACTCTCTATCTTATTTTCTTTAACGAACCCCAAACCAGACCTATCACCTGGTGTCTTTGGCTACTCAAAATGTCATCTAGAATCCTTGAGCTATTCTCAAACCTTGATTTGATAAATCCTTCATCAAGCTTTCTCTTGAATTGCATGATTTCTTCTGCAAGATTTTCAGACTCATGTATTCTTCTTTTGAGTTGTAGGTTTAGTTGCTCCTCAACCTTTTTGGCATATAGGAGTTGAGCTTCCAACTGACTGATGAGAAGGTTTGACTCTCTGTTCGTTTTCCTACATTTCTCAAGTTCTTCAAGGGCGCTAACAAGTTCAACTCTTAGGTCTACTTCTCTTTCCATATCTAAGTCACTATTTGAGGCTTTAGTATCTAGTCCCATGAATAAAACTTCTATTTCTTCAACTTCACTTCAATCTGAATCTTCACTTCCTTCCATGGTGTAAACAATTTTATTTTTCCCATGGTGTTTTTTCTTGTTTCATAATTTACCCATTTCGAACTTCAAAGTTTCCTTTTCTTCCTTTTCATCTTGTTTAGTGTAGGTGCATTTAGAGGAAAAATGTCCAACCCTTCTACAATTAAAACATTTAAGGGTAATTTCCCTTTGTATTTTCCAGTTCCTCTCTCAAGTTTATTAATGTAAAAGGCTTGCTCATCATTTGTATTTTCTTACTCATTTTTGGAAGTGACTTTAAATGCTGCTTCTTTCTTCGAGTTTTTATCCTGTCCAGTTCTCATCTCATAAGCAATGAGAATTCCATGCATCTCATCTACTATTACCTTTTTAAGGTCATCTCATTCCTCTAGGTGGAAACTTTTGATTCATATCTCATCGGTAATGTTCTTAGTACCTTTCTTACCACTTCTTTCTCTTTTAATTTTCCTCCAATGCCTCTGATCGCATTAACAACTTCATCTACACGAATAAGGTATTCACCAATATTCTCTTCTTATTTCATTTTAAGATTTTCAAATTGACCTTTATATGTTTGGATTTTGGATTCTTTGACCTTAGATTCTCCTTCATAGATAATTTTGCAACTTGTCCCATGCTTGTTTGGCAGATGTGCATTGCATCACTTTAGTGAATACCGAGTTTCTTAAACCACTTAATATTGTGTTTAATGATTTTGCATTACCTTCATATTCACCTAGTTCAATTGTATCTATAGGGTATAGGTTTCCTATTTTATGATCTTCTTGGGTTTCTTCCCAAACCTTCCATCCCATGGACATCAGATGACACCTCATCCTTACACTCCAGTAAGCGTAATTTTCTCCTATAAATAGTGGAGGTTTGTTAGTGGACAAACCTTCTTGTTGATCCATTGTGATATTTGTATGGTATCTTCCTTCCAGTGGTTAAAATGTTGTGAAGGAACCTGCTCTGATACCAATTGTTGGTTTATCCCACAATACTGAGAGGGGGGGTGAATTAGTATTGTCAGTTTTTAATTTAAAATACACAAAATCAACAATCAAAACACAATTTTATCGTGGAAACCTCAAAAGAGAAAACCACCAACACAAACTCATTAATAATATGAATTTACAAAATTGTTTATATACTTCAACAAAAAGGATGCAAAACAAACCGTAGATTTTTCCTGCAACTATAGACTAGGATGCTACAACACCCTTATGGTTTTTTTCTGCTACAACAGACAAGGGTGCAACGACACCCTATTCTCCAGCTATGACTGGAAGGAGGCTTCAACCCCCAGCAGATCTGTGGCTTGCCTTAGCGCCGCCTTTCCACCATGATATGTTCCTCATGATTCCTCTCCCACTAAATAGTGTAACACCCACTGGTCTCTAATGTTGATCATGCGATCGAACTGCAAAGACATATTCCTTCTTACTCAGGCCGCTGCTTAAATACCTCTCAGCGTTTAAGCTTATTTCAATGGTTTCATCTCTTCAAACTGAACAGACACGTCTTTCACAGTTTTTCCCTTTTAGATCTGAAGATCACACTTTTTAGAACATCCTTTCACGTTCTTCCATTGATCCTGCACTTCAGAGATCATTTCCACAGCTTGGAAAGCATTTATGCCCTCTGTTCAACATTTGCATGTGCTTTCGTACTACCAAACGTCTTTCTGCAATATCATCTTCCAGTTTTAATCAGAGACGTTGATCTTATTTCTAAGTCTCTCTGGAACGTTGATTTAACGCTCTGATTTCAGCCTCAAAATATTATCTCTACACCAAGATTTCCTTATCAATGATTCCCCACCGTTGATCTTCACCGACCGTTTTCCTGACCGTCAATCTCCAGATTGCGGGATGTGGGATGTCGAATGTTTGCTTTTTCCTTTTCGCAAGATTCTTTCCACAGACTCCTTTCCGCAAACTCCTTTCCACAAGATTCTTTCCGTAAGTTTCTTTCCGCAATTCTCCTTCCACATCACGGATCATTTTTAGTGGAACTAAATTTAGCCATTCAATCTTTCCATATTGCGGGATGTGGGATGCAGGATGTGGAAACATAACATTTCGGCTTTTTGCGAGCTCCTTTCCGCAATATTTCTTCTGCACCGTCAATATTTTGCGGAGCCTTTCCTGACCATTGATCTTGCGTATTGCAGGATGCGGGATGCGGAATCACACTTACCTATTTTTGACTTCCACAACTTTGTTTCCGCATTTTCCTGGTCCGCTGATTTGCTTGCGGATTTACCCCTGACCGTCCGATATTGATCTTTTGCGGAACTTTGGATTTTCCGCCTAACTTATGTAAACTTGATCTTCACCGTCAAATCTAGTGCAGGTCACTCCCTGACCGTCCATTCTAGAACTAATGTGGAACTTTGGATTTTCTGCCTAACTTATGTGAACTTGATCTTCACCGCTAGATCTAGTGCGGGTCGCTCCCTAACCTTCCATCCTAGAACTAATGCGGAACTTTGGATTTTTCGCCTAACTTATGTGAACTTGATATTCATTGTCAGATCTAGTGTGGTATGCTTCCTAATTGTTGATTTCAGATCGAGTTTGAATCTCACCATGACTTTGCGGATCTGCACGAGTTCTTTGAGGACATCTTCTGCGACAGTTCTTTCCGCAACCACATTGGATGATCAATCTTCATCCATTCAACTTTCTATAGGGTTATTTGTTTGTCATTCACCTTGCAACCTGCGACCTATAACGGGGTTATTCCTTTGTTATGGATAGGTGCAACCTTCAGTATGCTTCCATATACAATGGTTCTTCCTTTGTGATCCGTGAACAGTTTTGACATCAATGACAACTATATAGTCAACACTTGGTACTAATTTACTACATTCCTCAGTAGATCATATTGTAAGGTTGTTTCGAGGATAAAACATTTGAAGGGGGGTGGAATGTAATGTACCTAGGGGATAATATGAAGTACATAGGAAGGTATCCAATGGAATAATTTGTAATGTCCCCATTTTCTTGATAACACCATGGAGAAAATCCTAGCCCTGTAGAACCCCATGGTTCCTAGTGGAGAACTAGATTAATTAAAAAGGGGGTTAGTAATGATAGATAATAAATATCCTTGTATGGAACTTTTAGACTTAGGATAAAATTTTCATGTTTTAATTATTTTATATTATGAATATATTAATTTTTGTACCTGTTGGCCTCCCAACAGATCCCTTTCCAAACTGCAAGGGAAAGGGAACCCACTACATAAAATTTTTGAAATCTGTAGCTACCGATTTCATTTCTGTAGCTTTTGGCCGCATATTTTCTGTAACTGAATTTCTCTATGAGGTCTTTTGTCTGAGTGTTTTCGGTTTTGATTAGTAAATAATTGGCTTTTGCATTTTATTTATTTTTTGTTAGTTTTTATATATAATTTGGTGATTCAAATTGCTTACCTTCATTTGACTCCTCTTTGGATTTTTGGTTATTTTTGAATGCTAAATTTCCTTCATTAGTAATGATCCCTGCAAAACAAAACACACAAAATTGTAAATAAAAATAAAATATAAAAAACAAAAAATATATATATAATCAATGAATTTTTTTTTATTACTAGTATTATGTACATATATAATTGATTAATTAAAATTTGTAAATAATATGTAAATAGGAAATTTATAATTTTCTTTAAAAAAAAATGGAAGATATAAATAAACTTTATTATAATTAAACATCCATTTTTTATAAAACATATGGTTTTTCAAAACATCAAATTTTGTTGGAATATTCAAAAAGCATATGTTTTTAGTATACTATATTATATTCGTTGTCTTTTGTAGGGAAAATAAAAAAATGACCAAACAATCCTGAATAATTATTTAAATGAGATGACAAGGAATATCTTAAACTAATCTACCATTCATGGGATTTAATAATGTTTTTATAGCCCGAAAATCAAGCAAGAATGGGATTACTGTTGTTTATTATCAAAAGAGCAATTGGATACGTATAAATTCATTTATATAATATATTGAATGGGATTTAATAATGTTTTTACAGCTCGAAAATCAAGCAAGAATGGGATTAATGTTGTTTATTATCAAAAGAGCAATTGGATACGTATAAATTCATTTATATACTATATGATTTTAACCCAGTAAAATTCCATGCATTGGGTGGTGCGTATGGTTATAAAGAATTTCAACAACGTCTATTAAAGGCTTATTTCCAACATAACAATGGGAGTATCAGACTGGAATTAGAAGCTACAGCCAACAGTCCACCCCTCTTCTTCGTTGATCTCCTCTGGCAATTATACAGACAAAACGTGATTTACTTATCACGGATTTAAACAAAGGATTTTGTTCCTATTTTCTCAAAATAATAATACGAGATTCAGGTTTGCACGCTTGAGATTTATATGGTAGACGAAATGAAAATATAATATATATCAACGCTCATTCAAAAGAAAGAACCAACTATCCGTTATAAGTTCATTTTATACGGAGGTTGAATAGAATTTGATGAGTTTGAACTACTGCTTGCATATATCAAACGTTGTCACGGTTGCATCAAATCTGCCAACAAGATCCAGTAATGTATGGATTACCAGAGAGAGTATTCATTGGAATGTTGAGTTGTCACGTTTGAAGGGGAATGGATGCCAAAATCTACGATCAAAACTGCCACATACAATAGAGGGCGCCTGTGAATGCGTATCATCCAGATCAGAGAATTGTATTATCTGCCAGGAATAAAGGAACATAGATTTGCTTTATCATCAGAAGTTTTAAATATTATTTAGTTCATTTGCTTAGTTTTTATTTTTGTTTTTACGCATTCTTATCATTAAATTTTTTGAATTGCATGAAGAAGAATGGTTTCCTCATCAACACGTGAAGTATGCAATGGATTTCGTTGATCTGCCAGCATATGCAGATAAAATTCCAACAAATCAGAAAAAGAATATTTCATCTGATTAATAGAAGATCACACCAAACAAGTTGGGACTTCTTGTTTTTTTTAATGCTATATAAATAGAGAAAAATCAACTAGAAGGGGTGGAGGAAGGGGGCTCGCAGGACAGTGGAGATTTGTCTTTCACAATTCGAAGAGCAGACTGGGAGTTGCGTTGAACAGGCCAACCAGATTTTTCTTGATGTTCTGATTGAGATGCTTCCAGCGAGGATTCTTTAGGGTTTCAGGATTCGGAGGACACATTACATTGAGGCTGATGGATGGAGGAATGTTTTTCTTCATACTTATGTTTTCTTTCAGCAAATGATTTTGAAGAAGGAGGCTGATGGATTGATTATGTGCAGACGCTGATTTCCAGAGAGATCCAGGATCCAGGATTAAGATTGTTAGAAATTTTCTGCAAATTATACACTTTCCCATTTCTGGAGAATTTTTGTGGAACTGAAACATCAAATGATTTTGAATTTTCTATTTTCAAAATATTCATTACATGTGGTAACTGTGTATTTATTTCTACCAATAATATAAACTTTGAATTATTTCAAGTTTTTGTTATTTGTATTTAAATGCAAACTCTTCTTTCAATTTTTATTGTTTCAAGCGTTATTTTGATTATTAATTTTTAATTATAATGATTTATAATTAAAAATTATGTTATCTTTTACATATGAAAGGAATTACTTTATTTTTTTGTGTTAATGATAGTTAATAAAAAATGATGGAAATGTTTTATTTACTTTTTCTTCTTTGAATGTTCACAATAACGGAATAGTTATAAAAAGAATGTACTGTTGAATTATTTCAGGTGTTATATTCTTTATTTCTATTTAATTAAAGTACATGAAAAAGAAGTAAAGGTTTTTTTTTTGGTCAAGGAATCTTTTAGGTTAGATATACTTTAAATAGTTTATTTAGTTTTATTTTCTTTCATTGATTAAAGTATTAGTGGATGTTTCCATTATACTTTAATTCAATTATATTTACTTTATTTTGAGCTTATCCTTTTCTTGGAAAATTAAAAAGATAATTCACAAAAATAGGAATTGGGTTTCCTATTGTTTCAATGTTGTAAATGTTATTACATATCTGTATATATAAATAAATAGATTAGATTTTTATAATATTTTCTTTATTTTAGATTAGTTATTAGTTTTCCTGTACATTTGATTTAGTTTTATCTTTTAGGTTTCTTTTAGATTAATTCTTTGGCTAACGGAGCCATAAAACTCGTCGGGAACAACCATCCCAAATAGCTTGGAACCTGCTTTAAGGATCCCGGTCTGGGTTGTCTCTCCTTGTTGCGAGAAAGTCACATTTGCCATCAACAAATTGGCGCTAGAAGGAGGGCTTGATCAACACGAAGGCCATTTTGAGTTGTTTTGATTTTTTGATTTCATTTATTTTATTTTTTATTTTTTGAAATGACTGATATCATTGTTTTAGATCATGCTTTTAGTTTTCGTACATCTGGTGAAAGTTTTTCTTCAGGGATATCTAATTTCTTGCGATGATTGAGCTTCAATGGAGAAGGTAAGATTTCTGCTTCTCGTCAACTTTCGGAATTTAATTCTTTTTGTGATTTCATAGATCTATATGATTAGGTGGAAAAATGTAGACTTTTTGCAGCTACTTTCACAGGAAGAATTTTGAGTTGGTTTAAGTTCTTGCCGGCAAAATCCATTCATTCATGGAAACATTTTACGACGCTATTTCTTAATGCTCATGAGGATTATAGCTACAAGAAACTTGGACTCGAGTTAGAAAATCTTCGTAGACATAAATATGAATCTCTTGATGATTTCTTTTCCATATTTATGTTAATATGTTGCAGGTTTCGTGAGAGACACCAACTTTCTGAAAAGGACACATTGGATTGGTTTCTCTATCTTACCTCTCTCTCTGATTTTCATGATTTGGAAAAGAATGAAAAATTTGCAATAGATAGCATGCATGTTAGTTCATCAATTAAAGATGATTTAGAATCTATTCTTTCTAATTCTACTGCTGAAAATGAAATTGTTGAAAATGGATAAATCACAGAATCTTATGATAAGCAATTTCAAGAACAAGAGAATAAAGATGATGATTCAAATTTTATATTAAGTGATAATTCTAAAACTCTTGTTGTTCACACTACAATGGAAGATAAACCACAAATTCTTGATTCTTCAACTGAAGGAGCTTTTGATGATATAATTTCATTATCTTCTTCTCATGGTAAGTTAGTTCCTATCATTTCTTCACAAAATTTATTAGCTCAGAGTTTTATTAACGATGCTTCTGTTAAAATGGTCAAACAAACAAATTGTATTTATTTCCAATATCCAATATTCATACATAACTTGTTTTCTTTGGCAGGTTTCAAGCTACGTGAATGGCTTCATTAGAAATACACATATACTTAGTTTGTATATATTTTATTTTATTAGTTTAGATTAGGTTTATAATTTAGAATGATTTATGTTTGTTTATATTTGAAACCTTCTTTTTTTGGGGGGTTTCAGAGACTTATGGTTATTTTTTTTCTTTTTCATTTTGGGTTTTCTCTTGATTGGGTATTCAAGGACGCTTGTGAAAATTTTCAACATATTTGTCTAGTTGTATACTCTTTGACAGTAGGATTAACGTAAATGTATTTTTTGGTTTTAGAATCTCTGGCTCCACCCTCCTTTTAGAAAGTTCTTCCTTTATAATATAGAATAATTACAACTAAAACGAATATGTCAAGGAAACATAAGAGGCCCGTTTTCACACACAAGACGTCCATCAAAAGGAAAACCATTGTTCTTAAGAACCTTCATTTGTCTAGGAGGCCCCGAGCAGGTGATTTTCCATGGAAATGACCTAGGTCTTGGACTTGGCATCGATCACTTCTTGATGCCTTCAGGGGAATTGACCATTTCTTTGTGTTATGTCTAACCACTCCTTTTACTTAGAACCATGAATCCGCTTGCACAATGCCCCTTCATTTATTTAGCGTTTGAACTCGGAAGTTAGTTTGACAACATTCTCTTAATTGAACATTATTTTGTACGGCCATTTAAAAAATTACTTCCTCTAGCTGTAATGTTATCGATGCTTTGAATGGAATACAGAGTGCCTGGTCGTTTTATGGAAACAATTCCCAATTACAAGTAATAAGAACCGAGTAACAGAGCATTAATGGAAGTGTATGCCGAAATGCCGATATGTTTTTTGATGTATATGCCCAGATATCCATCAGTATATACATGTACATATATTTCCGTTAGTTCTCTACTAAGTTCTTAGTGTTAGCCATTTCCAGGTAGTCTCGTGGGTATGGTAGTGTCCTGATTTTCTCACCCTATTACAATGTTGTTTTGAGATGATTTTTGTTGAAATATTGTAACTTCAAAGAATATTCTATATGTATCTTTTTGTGGTCCTCGATGGTCCTACCGGGAGAACCAATTGTATTACTTTGTACCCCGATGCTTCTAATTGGAAGAACTAATAAGAGTCATGAGGTAGTCCCCTCTAATTGTAAAGGTGGGTCATTAGCACCCCAGTGTGGTTACTTGAGCCTGCATGTGTAACTCGAGCCTACATGATTAACTCGAGCCTACATGTTGGATTTAATTATTAAAGTGAATGGATGAATATAAATAGAGGTGTGGCGGTCCTCATTTGGGACACACACTCTCACTTGTGTAGCACATTAGTGGAGGAGAGAGGAGTAGCTGGAGAAGGAGGAGGATCAGGCTTTGATCTCCTTTTTGGTTTTACCTTTTATATTTTGGGGCATATATATTGAGGAAGATTTTGTTGGGTTTTTCCCTTTAGGGTTTTCCCAGGATAAATCTTTGTGTTCCGTTTGTATGGTTGTGCTTGTATATCTTTCAGTGATCCTGTTTATATGCTTTTGTTATGAAATTGAAATGAAATACTAATGATCTCGCTTAGCATATGTAAATTCAACATGGTATCAGAGTTACCCTGAAAGAAGACATTGTGCAGATATAGAAGCTAGGGATTCTTACTTGTTGGGTCTCTCTCCACAATTGATCAGCAAAAGAAGGCTAGGATGACTCTCCATTCTGAGGGCGCATCTTTCTGTCGAAGCAGAATTCGATTCCGAGCATTTTCAGTTTTCGGTGTGAGAAATTAGGGCTTTCTATAGAAGAAGAATTTTTGAGTGAGCCAGGAATAGGATTTATATCCTCATAAAAATTGAAGTTTATAGACCTGGATCAATATTTTTGGTTGGGTAAAACTCTGGGAAAGTCAAACCCTAGTTTGACCCCGAGCTGGAAAAACCCTAAATACTAAAACTGATAAGTTTGGGTACATTCGCTATTTTTGAGGATTGGAGAAGTATTAGGAGCTAAAAATTTCATAGGTAGAATATAAAATCATGATTTACAAGTATCCAAAATGCATCCTCTGATTCGCTATATTATGGGAGATATGATCCCTCCAAGTTAGGGTTCCAGCCTCTTCCAGGATTCATCCCTAAACATGACACCTAGGGAGAATTACTATATCTTTGGCTACAAAGGTCCAAATGAAATTTTGGAAGATGTTACAGAAATGGAATGGACTGTAATTTATGTGGTCCAAGTTTTAGACTCAGAATATGACACATTGACACGTGTAAGTCTGTACAACTTCGTTGTTCTGAACAGTTCTATAATAGGTCACCTTGGGAAAATGATCATAAGTTCCAGTTGGTGAAACCAATTCTGATGAAAACTGTGGTGTTGGAACAGGGACATGCGAGGGTACCGCATTATGAATTTTTAGACACATAGGAGTAGAAACTTTAGAGATAACACAAAAACACTATCAGGAATTTCTGCAAGAGAAATTGGAAAACTAGGGCTTCCTGTTCCGGGAGCTTCCCTCCACAATTTTCAGAAAAGGAGTACATTAGACAGCTCAACTTGAAGAGATATATATTTCTATCCAATCAGATATGAAATATTCCAAGTTTTTAAAATTAGGGTTTCTCTGACAAACCCTAGATCAGCCAGCTCCAGAACGATGACGGACACCTCAAATCGGTAATATCTAATCTTTTGCTATTTCCATTTGAGGTTCTCATAAGCTTGATGATAATCTTGGTGAAGTTGAAAAATTCCAAGTATGGAAGTATTTGATCTCTCTAAAGAAAATGAATTGGAAGCCTACATGAGTAGAGAGGTTCCAGTTCTAGAGGGAGATGAGGCTCAAAGCCTTACACCAAAAGAACTTGGTCAAGGTCAAGATGATCATTGCTGATTCAGTCACGGATCAACTTGTACCACAAGGGTCTTCCATAAAGTAACCGAAAGAGATGTTTGATTCCTTGACCAAGCTATTTGAAGGAAAGAACATAAATCAGAAGATGATCTTAAGAAACAGGTAAAAGAAGAAGTGAAGAATGCAGAAGTGGTGTTAGCCACCTTGAATGGCCTCTCAGGATCATGGGATTCATTCATGCGAGGAATGTGTGCCAGAAGGAAGTGATTACTTTCAGTTGACTCTGGGAAGAAGAAGAAGCACAAATCATAAGAAGAGAAGAAGAATATGGGAGCAATTGAATATCAAGCTCTCACCATTGAAAGAAGATCCCTCAAGCGATGAGGAATACGAAGAACTCAATTATTGAAGAACCTCTTATCCATCTTATCATTTGGATAAGAAATGATGATGTCATGAATAAAGAAGATGATGAAGTAGAAGGTGTTGCAGCTGCAATTGTTTTTCCCAAATTTCTTAAATTCTGGGCCCCTCCTCATGATTTTGCATTTGTCTTAATCGTTGGATCCTTTGAGTTTTGGTCGGTTTTAATTTTGAATGATTTCGCAGACTGATTTTCAGCTATTTTCAAGGATCGCCTATATTTGGATTTTGTGATTGATCACAGATGTGTGTTTGGTTTACTAACTGATGATGTCGGATATTTTGTCCTTCGAGTCCGCGGTTTTGGAAATAGAATTGGTTTTTAACCTCTGCTGATTTTCTTTTAAAAATCTCTTGGACACCTTGGTTTTCTGTTAAATCGACTGTTTTTTGTCCTTTTCCCTGCCGCCGTTGCGGCTCCCAAAGCAGTTTAGCACCTGAATTCCAAATTGTTTCGACTGCCGATTCGTTTCCCTGTTTAGCCTCGGACCCAAGGCTGTTTCTCTTCCGCCATTGCGGATGGGGAAGTCGTTTATCTTCTGATGTTCAAACCTGGCCGACTTTCGATCCAAGTTTTTTCCGCCCACATCGCGTGTCTTCAGTTGTCTCTCTTCTGCTGTTGCGGCTCTCAAAGTCCTTTAGCTGCAAAAGTATGAAGCCATCTGACTTCTGATTGAGTTTCCTCCCACCACCGCTTTCCCGCCGTCTTTACCCCTCCGCCGTTGCGGCTGGGAAAGTCTTTCCACTTTCGATGTCTAAACCATCCGAATTCCGATTTTTTAAAGTTTCCTACCCTCCCGTCGCATGCCTGGAGCCTTTACTTTTCCGCCGTTGCGGCCAGAAAAATACGTTTGGCTTTCGATGCTGGTTTCCTCCCTTCTTCCGTTGTTGGTATTGCTATCACAATACTGTAGGAGGACAAGGTAGTATGGTCGGCACTTGTAGAATGACGGTGGTGCACCGGGTCATTTTTCTTGTGGATTAGCTGTTCAATTTTAACGTTTAAAACACCAATCCTATGAATGATGCATTTTGGTTTATTTGCAGGTGGGCTCAAGGGATTGGTCAGACTACCAAGATACGAAGGTGTTGCTGGACATTGTAGCTCAGGTTGAACCGTGGTCAGAAGGCGATGAAGGAAACGACCCAAAAGAGCTATTAGTTACGAAATAGTTCATGGATGCATAATAGACAACATAGGGGAATATGAAGCATTAAGGAACTGAAGGGTCAGATGTTTGGGAAGCAGCCCAAGCGGTCTGTAGTGGTAGTTTAAATATTTGAAAGAAGGACTTAGAATAGGACTTTTTCCCTCAAAAAATTTGTAAACCATTTTGTCTTGTAAGAGGAACTACTTTGTTTTACAATCAGAAACTGCAATTTTTTGCCTGTTGGAGAAAGCGAAATGTGGAATGTATCAACATGATTAAATGAACAATGTTGAAGGGGAACTATTTCGTTTTCAGTTGTGTTTCATTAACTGTGAGAGTGTTTGATTTCCTAAACCTATGTTCTTGTTGAATGTTCTTCAGTATATTTTGTGATGTTTTCCACTGTGAGTAATAATTGTTGTTCATAAAACGATTGGCTATCTGGTTGTTTAAATATCTGTAATTGTTCATGTGTTTTGAAAGAAGTATCACCTATCTGTAACTTTTCATAATGCATGTGCAAAATGTATTACTCACCAATAAATGATAATTCTTCTCCCTAATGATAGTTTAGGTAGTTAGTTTATTTTCTTGTTGTATGTGATTTGGATGCTTGTGGTCCTTAAGACGAGAGGTAAAAACCTGCACATCACATTGTGACTGCTCCATGCATCTTATCAGCCTACATGTTAATTAGGCACTTGCATTTCATAATTTAAGTCAAAATACAAAAACTCGGTGGACCGAGCCGCAACCGGTAAAGCCTTTGTTTTGTTACTTGACCTACGGTATCCAGACCATAAACCGGATGGATTCCCTATACCAAACAGTCAACGAGCTAGTTGGGAACGTTGATTGGGGAGAATCCCTTACTGTTGTTGCCTGCCATTTTTAGGGCCTCAACAGTTTTGGCGCTAGAAGGAGGGCATCCAGTGTATGGCTGGACGAGGAAACCCGTTTTCCCGAGAATATTCCACCAGTAGCAGTTCTGAAAGCAGTGGGTTTCATAATCCAATTCTGGAAGAAAGATAACATCTATATTCTCTTGGCAACGAAATTTTTAATGATCTGAGAAGACACACCAGGGCATATGTAAATAAGATTGGAGGATTTCCAATCATCCCTGAACTGTCTAGAAGAGAGTATAAAAGGAAAGATCATCCTGAAGCAGAAGGCTTAGTGTTGGTTGGAGACTGGGAAGAACTTGTAGAGACAACCTTATAGGAAGTTGTGCTACCTTTGAATCAAGAAGGCCCAGGAACCCCTCACAGTTCCCCTGCTCACACTCCCATTGGTTCACCTCCTCACTCTCCACCCAAGCTCATGGCTGGCGTAAACGCAAACCAACCACCTAACCCACCAAATCCACCACCTGCATGGAGAGCCAGATCACCATTAAACCTGACACCTCCATTACACGACCTACCCCAAGCCTTTGACAAGATGTTGCCCAAGTTCGACCCAAATGAGAAAATACTAGTAGATGATCATCTGCAAAGTTTCTACTTGGCAATTGAAGGATTGAGGGCTAGAGAGCATGAAGATGTAGTCTGCATACTATTTCCACATACCCTTAAAGGAGCTGCAGCATCATGGTACTTTGGGTTGCCTGCTAACTCTATCCCTGATTGGGATACCTTCGAGAGAATTTTCAGAAGTAAGTATGCAACTCAGAAAACTCATGCGGCTCTCATGAAAGGGCTGTGCGTGTTGAAGAAAGAAAGAAATGAAAAGGTGCACAGCTTCACACAAAGGTTTACAGCATATCTCAATAATTTCTCTGAAATGGATAGACCTTCAGACAAAGTTCTGAGTGAATATTATACTTCAGCTTTAGGCCCTGATTTGGCCATGTTTTCCAAAGGCAGGGCCAAGCCTACTTTGACGGAGACCTATGAAGAGGCTGAAGCAGTGGAAGTTGAAAGAGAAAGTATTGAAGACTATCCAGAGCAGTCAGGAGAAAAAGGTGCAGGCAGGAAAGCCTTATTGTTTACTAAACCTAAGGAAGAAAAATCGCCAGATTTGGAAAATATGGCCAAAATGATGCAAAAGCTGTCCAACAAAATCATAGACTTGGAGAAAGAAAAGGAAGCACCAAAGTTTTATAAGCCATATTATAAGAAAAGAGAGGACAACAATCAATATCAACCTCCTTCGCACAATACAGCATCCATGAATTTAACAGAGATAGGGATGGAAAATTTTTGCACTTTCCACCAACAACCCCACTCTGAAAAGAATTGTCCGCAATGGATAAATTCAATGACGTTGGTCATGAATCAGATGTTGGATTCTAGATTGACAGAAGAAGGAGAGGAATAAGGAAAAGAGAGTTCTGCTTCTACTTCTATGAAATAACAGGAAGAGGAGACTATGGATTTGTGGAATTCCGTTTCTGTATTTGATGCTGAAGAGGAAATCAGCATAGCAACGAGGAGCCAAGGGCCGATTAAATACAACAGTCTTATTCTTCCAAAGATTAAGAGGCTGTAGAGGAATGTTAAGAAGAAATTTCAAAATAAATCCTTGGATGATAAGATTCCAGAATTCGCCATGACCAGCCAAGATCCTAGGCAGAATGAGGCGCGTGCCAAGCGAAGAGAAGAAAATGCTGATAAACCCCATCCCATTGAGCAGCCAATGGATTATGACATAGTGGAGGATTTAAAAAAGGTGAAAGCAAATGTGCCACTATTCGAAATGTGTAAAGTGCTACAGCAAAAAGAGAGACTGTTGAAAGCACTTGAAGCATCAGATGAGAAGCTGCCTATGGATAATCAACCTCAGGAAGAAGAAGAAATTGGAGAAACCAGCGTTGGAGGTAATTCTAAAAGTAAAAATCCACCGTTCCTCCTCACCTTTGAAATTTTCAATCATAACGTGCACAATTGTCTGGTATACTTAGGGGCATCAGTTAATGTCATGCCCATATCAGTATGTAAGAAGATAAATGGGAAGCCTAAGCCATCCAAATGGAGGGTGGTTCAGTTGGATAGGATAGATGTTAAGGTAATTGGTGAGATGGAAGACATCCTAGTCCGTCTAGCATCTAATGACAAAGTTTGCCAAGTTATTAACATCGTGGTGGCTGATATACCAGATGCTTACGGTCTTGTCCTGAGCAGAGATTGGTTGGCCAAATTAAATGGATATTTCACCTCAGATTGGTCCCATCTTTGGTTTCCATACAAAGGGAGTCCAAACCAGATTAAGATTCTAAGAGACCCTCACATGAAGTACAATGTTACTTAGCTAGAGGAGAAGAATGTACTAGTGGATTCTGTACTGGGAAACTATTTTATCGAGTTGGAACCAAGGAATTATCAAGCGGAAGAAGCCAACAACACATTAGAAACTCAGCCTGATCTCCTTCGATTCTCACAGGCTGATGAGATTGACTGTAGTATAGTAAGCTTAGCAGTAGGATTAGATTCACCTTTAGTAGTTAGTGATTTTTGGATTTTGTTTTTTGATGGCTCTAAGACATTAGAAGGGTCAGGGGTTGGCTGTGTCCTGATCGACCCATAGAAGAATAAACATTTCCTTTCGTGTAGATTAGAGTTTGAGTGTACTAATAATACAGCTGAGTACGAAGCACTGGTGCAGGGACTAAAGAAGGCAATTGAATTAAAGGTAAGTAATTTAAATTTTTTTGGAGATTCTGAAATTATTGTGAAACAAATCCGGGATCAGATACATTGTGTTTTCCCTCACTTAAAGGATTACCAGAATGAGGTATGGGATTTACTTAAATATTTTAATGCATTCAACATTATTTCAATTCCAAGAATTAAAAACGTAGCTGCTGATTTGTTGGCCACATCCGCCGCTAGACTCATACCCACTAATAATCAGTGTTCTGTCGAACTGCTTTTAAGGGCCTCAGTACCGGATATGATCACCAACTTGCGGGTGTTCGACGATGATCAGCAAATCATAGAATGTTTGACAAATGACGAGATGTTTAAAGGAGCGATCATAGACGATGAAGAGCATCAAGCCGAGATGAAATATGACAATTTCATTCCTAACGGTGTCAGAAAGTTAGAAAAAATGTTCGATTTAAATGAAAATTTCAGAAGACCAGCCAACGTGAAGACCCATAGCTCATCTCTACAGTTCGAGTTGATAAATTTAGGGACTGAGACGAATCCAAAATTTGTGAATCTCGACAAGTGTTGTTCACCAGCAGAAAGAGACAAATTCATCAGTCTATTTAAACAATATAAAGATGTTTTCGCATGGACGTACGAAGATTTGAAAACATAGGACACCAACATCATCAAGCATGTCGTCCCCATTAAAGCCGACATCAAGCCCTATCAGCAGCCTTTGAGGAAATTGCATCTGAAGCTGGAACCACTGATTCAGAGTGAAGTGAAGAAATTATTGGATGCTAGAATAATTTTTAAAGTTAGACACTCTGAGTGGGTATCAAATATGGTACCATTTAGAAAAAAATCTGAGAGATCAGATTATGCGTTGATTTCAGAAATCTGAACCGAGCTTCTGATAAAGATAATTACCCGGTGCCACCCATGGAGCAATTGCTCCAAATGGTCTCAGGTTCTGAACTGTTTTCGTTATTGGACGGTTTCTCTGGCTACAATCAAGTATTAGTAGCCAAGGAGGACAGGTTGAAGACAACGTTCAGGACCAAATGGGGAACCTTTTCCTACAGAAGGATGCCTTTTGGGCTTATAAATGCGGGAGAAACATTTCAGAGAGCTATGGACATAACTTTCCGTGGATTGATCGGCCGCAGCGTGGTAGTGTACCTTGACGATATTACGATATTCTTGAAAAAAAGAGGAGAGCATGCCTTTCACTTAAGGCAGATTTTTTAATGCTGTCGAAAGTACGGTATCTCACTCAATCCTAAGAAATGTGTGTTCGCTATCACAGAAGGTAAGTTACTGGGTCACATAGTGTCAAAGTAAGGGATCTCCATTGATCCAGAAAGAATTAAGTCTATTGAACAAATCCCCTTACCACACAATAAAAAAGGGATGCAATCATTCATGGGAACCATAAATTTCGTACGAAGATTTGTGCCTGACTTCGTTCAGACCGTCAAACCGCTGCAGTAGATGGTGAAGCAAAATGAAAAATTCAAATGGATCGAGATTGAAAAGAATGCTTTCAGCAAATCAAGAATGCTGTCGCACATGCACCTTCCTTGAAAATCCCATATTTCGATAAAGAATTTATTTTGTATACATTTGCATCCGATGATTCAGTGGCAGCCGTGCTCACCCAAAAGGAAGAAGGGGGGGATGAATTCCCAATCTCCTTTATGAGTACTGGTCTACAAGGGGCTGAATTGAACTACCCAGCCATTGATAAGCAAGCTTATGCAGTGTTTAAGGCAGTAAAGCAATTCAGGCCTTATATATTAAAGAATCGAACCAAGGTAATAGTCCCCTACCCAGCTGTAAGATCCCTTCTCACACAAAAAGAGTTAGGAGAAAGAAGGGGCAATTGGGTAACAACTCTTCAAGAGTACGAACTTGAATTCAATCCAGCCTCTATAGTTAAAGGTCAAGGGTTGTGCAAATTGATGACTAAAAGTGGGAACAATGAAGAATAAGCCTGGGAGGATGAGGCCGAATTACATGTAATGGATGTATGTCCTTTGTTTACAGCTCCCGAGTCTTGGTATAGAGACCTTGTACATTACCTGCAGGTAGGGCTGTTACCTGAACATTGGAATTCCAAGCAAAGAAGAGCGCTATGTCTTAAATCAGCATCTTATCAAATTGTGGAAGGAATATTATTTAGAAAAAATTATGACGGGGTTCTTCTCAGATGCCTAGAAAAGGAAGATGCGAAGAAAGTAATGACAGAGTTGCATGATAGTCCTGCTGGGGGACATTATTCAGGAGACACTACAACCCACAAGATCCTAAGGGCCGGTTACTATTGGCCTATGCTTTTCAAAGACGCACACATACATGTCAAGAAACGTGATATTTGCCAAAGGTGTGGTGGGAGACAACCTAAAGCAGCAGCACCCCTAAATCCTGTGATGATCACGGAACCATTCGAGCAATGGGGGCTGGATATAATTGGAGAAATAAAGTCGAATTCCTCTCTGCAGCACAAGTACATTATGACCGCCACTGATTATTTCACCCGCTGGGTCGAAGCTATCACACTGCGCAAGATAAATGAAGACGAAGTCATCAGCTTCCTACAAGATCATATCATGACCAGGTTTGGAGTTCGAGTTTCGTTAGTCTTTGATAATGCTAAATAATTTTCATCAATTAAATTGACTGCATTTGCTCATGATAAAGGGATAAAATTGCATTATTCTGCTAATTATTATCCACAAGGAAATGGCCGGGCTGAATCCTCTAATAAAAATCTAATTAGAATTTTGAAGAAGACTGTAGTAGAAAACCAGAGGAGTTGGCACTCAGCATTACCAAATGCCCTTTGGGCCGATAGAGTCACCCCCAAGTCTGCAATTGGAGTGTCTCCATATACCCTTGTCTATGGTAGGGAAGCCATCCTGCCTCCCAATATCATGTTACCATCTTCCATACTAGCTCAGGAGTCTAGGGGGTCAGATGATGACGTTTTGCAAATAAGAATATACAATCTCCTAAAAGCAGAAGAGGCTAGATCTAAAGCCAAAGAACACTTTAAGCAACAACAAGAGTCAGTTAAGAGATGGTTTGACAAGCATAAAGCTGGGACAAAAGACTTTGAAGTAGGAGACTTAGTCCTCAAATGGGACCACCCCCATGATGAGAAAGGAACGCATACCAAATTCCAGCAGTTGTGGGTAGGCCCTTTTCAGATTGCAACCAAGCTTGGTCCTTCTACTTACAAGTTGCAAGATTTGCAGGGGTGGGAGGAGAACCTACCAGTAAATGGTTTGGTTCTCAAACCTTATTTTTCCTAAGTTTGTTGATTTCTTCTGTCTTGTATATAAATAATTCGTCTGGCTATCTTTTGAATCATGTTTTTAGTTTGCTTTAGTTTGAGGTTTCTTGTTTTCAATAAAGGGGACAAACCCGTGGTTGCATGGGGAACATCAAATTTTTGAGTGATAAACAATTTAGTGATTAGAATGTGGGTTGCTGTTTGCATAAAATAATTTCTTCTAGTTTAGTCGTTTTCTTGAATAGTTCTATGTGCATTGAAGTCCTGCTTAATCCCTGTGAAATAAACCAGATTCAAAAAAGTCTAAAATACTATGTTGGGGCTCCATCCACGTCACACTTAAAATGTTCTAAGGAGTGACAGCAGAGGACCCATGGAAAGGGGCAAGGTGAACAGTATATTAATATAAATGATCCCATGCCAAGAAACGAATGCCAAAAGGCAAATAAAGAGTCAAAAAACTCCTATGAAAGCATCATAAATCAAAGCAGGTGCTGAATCATAAGTACTAAATTGCTGAAAGATCCTCTCCGTCCGTGAGCTGAAACTTGAAGTACACCACTCACACAAAAGGACACTATGGGATAGAGGATTCTGAATTAAAATTCAATAAGAAAGGCATGCAGGAGGATTCATACGAAAAGGGACAAAAGTCCAAAAGCACAAAAATGTGCTAAAAAGGCATGGGAATGAGGAACAAACGAATATTTCTGTTTATCATATGCTATAATCCTATGGTGTCCAAAGCTGTTAGTTACCTGAAGACAAGAATAATAATGAAATTCATCCTCTGGCCTCAACAGAGTCATCTGGACTTGAAAATCTTGGTTTCCACTCTCCTAAATTGGACTATTATCAATGATTGAAGATACACACTTCTAGCATTCGAGAAATCCAGATAGCTGGAAGAATTCAATGGGATGCACTTGTTGTTAAACAGTCGGTCACTCAAAGATTAATCGCCCAGAGATCTAGGTTCACCAGGTAATCGCTAATTGTTGCAGCTGCAATTGTTTTTCCCAAATTTCTTAAATTTTGGGCCCCTCCTCATGATTTTGCATTTGTTTTAATCGTTGGATCCTTTGAGTTTTGGTCTGTTTTAATTTTGAATGATTTCGCAGACTGATTTTCAGCTATTTTCAAGGATCTCCTATATTTGGATTTTGTGATTGATCGCAGATGTGTGTTTGGTTTACTAACTGATGATGTCAGATCTTTTGTCCTTCGAGTCCGTGGTTTTGGAAATAGAATTGGTTTTTAACCTCTGCTGATTTCTTTTAAAAATCTCTCGGACACCTCGGTTTTCTGTTAAATCATCTTTTTTTTGTCCTTTTCCCTGCCACCGTTGCGGCTCCCAAAGCAGTTTAGCACCCGAAGTCCAAATTGTTCTGACTGCCGATTCGTTTGCCTGTTTAGCCTCGGACCCGAGGCTGTTTCTCTTCCACCGTTGCAGATGGTGAAGCTGTTTGTCTTCTGATGTTCAAACCTGGCCGACTTTCGATCCAAGTTTTTTCTGCTCGCGTCGCGTGTCTTCAGCTGTCTCTCTTCCACCGTTGCGGCTCTCAAAGTCATTTAGTTGCCGAAGTATGAAGCCATCCGACTTCCGATTGAGTTTCCTCCCACCGCCGCTTGCCCACCGTCTTTACCCCTCCGCCATTGCGGCCAGGAAAGTCTTTCCGCTTCCGATGTCTAAACCATCCGACTTTCGATTTTTTAAAGTTTCCCGCCCTGCCGTCGCATGCCTGGAGCCTTTACTTTTCCTCCGTTGTGGATGAAAAAATCCGTTTGGCTTCCGATGCTGGTTTCCTCCCTTCTTCCGCTGTTGGTATTGCTATCACAAGACTGTCGGAGGACAAGGTAGTATGGTTGGCACTTGTAGAATAACGGTGGTGCACCGGGTCATTTTTCTTGTGGATTAGCTGTTCAATTTTAACATTTAAAACGCCAATCCTATGAATGATGCATTTTGGTTTATTTGCAGGTGGGCTCAAGGGATTGGTCAGAATACCAAGATACGAAGGTGTTGCTGGACATTGTAGCTCAGGTCGAACCATGGTCAAAAGGCGACGAAGGCAACGGCCCAAAAGAGCTATCAGTTACGAAATAGTTCATGGATGCATAACAGACAACATAGGGGAATATGAAGCATTGAGGAACTGAAGGGTCAGATGTTTGGGAAGCAGCCCAAGCGGTCTGTAGTGGTAGTTTAAATATTTGAAAGAAGGACTTAGAAAAGGAATTTTTCCCTCGAAAAATTTGTAAACCATTTTGGCTTGTAAGAGGAACTACTTCGTTTTACAATCAGAAACTGCAATTTTTTGCCTGCTGGGGAAAGCGAAATGTGGAATGTATCAATGTGATTAAATGAACAATGTTGAAGGGGAACTATTTCGTTTTCAGCTGTGTTTCATTAACTGTGAGAGTGTTTGATTTTTTGAACCTATGTTCTTGTTGAATGTTCTTCAGTATAGTTTGTGATGTTTTCCACTGTTTGTAATAAGTGTTGTTCATAAAACGATTGGCTATCTAGTTGTTTAAATATCTGTAATTGTTCATGTGTTTTGAAAGAAGTATCATCTATCTGTAACTTTTCATAATGCATGTGCAAAATGTATTACTCACCAATAAATGATAATTCTGCTCCCTAGGGATAGTTTAGGTAGTTAGTTTATTTTCTCGTTGTATGTGATTTGGATGCTTGTGGGCCTTAAGACGAGAGGTAAAAACCTGTGCATCACATTGTGACTGCTCCATGCATCTTATCAGCCTGCATGTTAATTAGGCACTTGCATTTCATAATTTAAGTCAAAATACAAAAACTCGGTGGACCGGGCCGCAACCGGTAAATCCTTTGTTTTGTTACTTGACCTATGGTAGCCGGACCGTAAACCAGACAGATTCCCTATACCAAATAGTCAACGGACTAGTTGGGAACATTGATTGGGGAGAATCCCTTACGATTGCTTCCTGCGATTTTTGGGACCTCAACAGAAGGATCAAGAAGGAGTCTACCCACGAAATGAATAAAAGATAAGTATTCAATTGTCATTTCATGATATTGTTTTGTTATACATTTGATTATATTCAGTTGATGTGTTATGCATGATAGACTGGTTCCATGAATGACAGTTGTGAGATATGGATGAATATTGTGTTAGCTAAACAGTTGCATGATGCATAAGAATTTTTTGTTATGCATATGTTTTATGAAATAGTTCTAACCATGCAACTGGTGCATTTGAATTGTAGGAAAGGCCCTGTAAAACCGCCTACAAGAAAAGAAGGATGAGACTTGTTCCGAAGAAAAAGTGATGACAATTCAATAAACATGAATCTGAAGCTCCTAGGTTCAGAGACATCATGACGAAGGAAAGAGCTTCAGAGAGCGGTAGATCCACCTCGAAGGATGAAGACCACCATGGCTATGAAAGAAGCTATGATCAAAGAGTAAAAATTGATCATGAGGAATGATGTATTCGATATGGTTTCAATACATAAAGGGAAGTACGTAGTATCTTCCATATGGATCTACAAGAACAAGTGTACAAAGCAAGGTTCGTGATTTGCCTCAGAAAGAATAGACTATGACATAACATACTCTATTGACAAGTATATATCAAGCATAGAACCACCTGTACAGAATGAAGAGGGAAGATGATACTCCACTTCAGGGGGAGTGACTACAGAAGATATCTGAGTTTGACATGGTACGACATGATGGAAAACTTCCTGATGGATCGAGACTTTACCAAGAGTAAAGTGGGTTCCAACCTTCAAGGTTGAATGCAGAAGACTAGGATATGTTGATGACCTGACAAGACGAACTCATGGAAGATGTTATGATGAAAGAATACTAGAATGATGTTTGGGATATAATACTCAAACCAAAAAGAAATAATGTGGTATCTTCCAAATGGATTCGTAAGATAAAATATGCTGCTGATAGAAGGAAAGACTTGTGGCTTCTCTCAGAAAGAGGGAATTAATTCTGAAGAGACACTTACTCCAGGAAGCAAGGTATATTCATTTAGAACTATAATGGTAGTTTATTCCATGATGAAGTAAAGACAAGCCTTCCTTAATGGTATGATTGAGGAATTTTTTTTGAAGTTGAAGACAGATGGACTCACGTACGCAAGTTGAAGAAGGACCTCTATGGCCTGAAGCAAGCTCCTAGAGCTTGGTATGGAAGAATAGATAGTTTCCTGACGAGCATGGGTTTTCCAAGAGTAAAGTCGATCCTAACCTTTACTACAAGGTTGTAGAAGATGAACCTGTCATATTATTACTATATGTGGATGATCTATTTCTAGTAGGGAATGAGAAACAAACTGTAGAATGCAAGAAGAAGCTCGCTGAATAATTTTAGATGAAATACCTTGGGTTAATGCATTATTTCCTAGGTTTGGAAGTATGGAAAAATTCATAAGGAATGTTTCTCAACTAGGGAAAGTATGCAGTAGATATATTGAAAAGATTCAATATGTTGGAATAAAAATCCATGGCCACACCCATGGATTCAAACTTAAAGTTGTTAGCCGATGACTCATTAGAGTTAGTGGATGTGACTCAATACAGACATATTATTGGGTTGTTAAATGTATCTAACAAATACCAGACCAGACATTTGTTTTTCTGTGAACACCTTGAGTCAATATCTAGTTCAACCTAGACGGGTTCACCTGATAGTTGCAAAACATGTGATGAGATATCTAAAAGGGACTATATACTTTGGTATATACTATGATGTAAACCATGACTACAGATTGTATGGCTATACAGGTCCAGATTGGGCTAGAAGTATCTCAGACAGGAAAATCACATCAGGTAGATGCTTTTGTTTGGGGTCTGCTATGAGTTCATGGTTTAGCAGGAAACAGTCCAGTGTTTCTCTTAGAACGACTGAAGCAGAATACATAGCAGATTGCTTTGCTAAGTTCTGAATCCAGATGGCTTCAGAAACTGATATCAGGTCTCTTTGACCTGAAGATGGATACTACAATGATTCTATGTGATAACCTGATTTGTGATGACAGAGAATCCTGTGTTCCATTGTAACACATAGAAATATGGTATTTATACATACTGTAGATGCAAATGATGGTGATTCAGTATTTCTATACTGAATATAGAGATGATGATGTTTCAGTATTCCCATATTGAAGATATAGATGATGATGATTTCAATATTCCCATACTGAAGATATAGATGATGTTTCAGTATTTGCATAATGTAGATGCAGATGATGGTGATTCCGTATTTCTATACTGAATATAGAGGTGATGATGCTTTCAGTATTTCTATACTGAATATATAGATGATGATGCTTTCAGTATTGACATACTGGAGATACAAATGGTGATAGTTCAGTATTCACATACTGAATATGTAGATGATGATGGTTTAGATGATGATGTGCTGATGAAGCCTCTGTCTTGAATAAAATTCAAACACTTTCGAGACAAGCTTGGTGTTGTTCATAAAGACCTTCCTCGAAAGGGAGAGTAGTGATGTTGTAGTGGGATTGTATCATCCCTGGGATCTTACCCTAAAGTGATCCGGTGACCTTGGTCCTCGAGAATGAAGAGGGATTGTATCATCCTGGGACATATGTCCATAATAGATCCGGTGACCTCGGTCCTCGAGAATGTGATAGGATTGTATCATCCTTGAACCTCGAGTTAGAATGGATCCGGTGACTTTGATCATTGAGAATGTGGTAGGATTGTATCATCCGTGAACCTTGGTTCAGAATGGATCTGATGAATTTGGTCATCGAGAATGTGGTAGGATTGTATCATCCCTGGACTTCGGTTCAGAATGGATCCGGTGACTTCGGTACTTGAGAACGTGGTAGGATTGTATCATCTATGAACCTTGGTTCAAAATGGATCCGGTGAATTCGGTCATCGAGAAGGTGGTAGGATTGTATCATCCGTGAACCTTAGTTCATAATGGATCCGATGAATTTGGTACTCGAGAACATGGTAGGATTGTATCATCCATGAACCTCGGTTCAGAATGGATCTAGTGACTTCGGTCATTGAGAAGATGGTAGGATTGTATCATCCGTGAACCTTGGTTCAGAATGGATACAGTGACTTCGGTGCCCAAGAACATGGTAGGATTGCATCATCCTTGGACTTAGTCCTAAATTGATAGGGAGTGATTATCCCGTAATCAATCCGGTGACTTCGGTTGTCGAGAATGTGGTGGGATTGTATCATCCCTGGAATTTAAGTCCAAAAGTGATCCAAAGACTTCTTTGTCTTTGTACTATGGATTGCAGGTTGTTGCTGATGATGATGATGTTCCTAATCAAAATATTAGAGTGTGATGATGATGATGTTTCTGATCGAAATATCAGAGTGTGATGATGATGATGTTTCTGATCGAAAGAACAAAATGTGATGATGATGATATTTTTGATCGAAGATCAGAGTGTGATGATGATGATGTTCCTGATCGAAAGATCAGATTTTGATGATGATGATGTTTTGATGATAATGATGTTTTGATGATGATGATGTTTTGATGATGATGTTTCTAATCGAAAGATCAGAGTATGATGATGATGTTGCTGCTAATCGAAAGGTCAAAGTGCTGATGATGTTGATGCTGATCGAAAGGTCAAAGTCCTAAAGATGTTGTTGCTGATCGCAAGGTCAAAGTGCCGAAGATGTTGCTGATCGAAAGGTCAAAGTGTTGAAGATGTTGTTGATTGAAAGGTCAAAGTGCTGAAGATGTTATTGATCGAAAGGTCAAAGTGCTGAAGATGTTGCTGATCGAAAGGTCAAAGTGTTGAAGATGTTGTTGCTGATCGAAAGGTCAAAGTGCTGAAGATGCTGATGCTGATCAAGAGTTGATGTCGTTGAAGATTGAAGAAGAATACTATATGATGTTTAAAATCTTCCAATGATTTATAGATGTGTTACGCTAATGATGTTGATGATGTCCTCTATCTCTCTCCTACTATTGTTGTTGTTGATGTTGTTGTAGAATACCCTTCTTGTTAAGGGGGAGTGTTGAAATAATGTAACTTTGAAGAATATTCTATATGTATCTTTTTGTGGTCCCCGATGTTCCTACTAGGAGAACCACTTGTATTACTTTGTACCCCGATGCTTCTAATTGGAAGAACTAATAAGAGTCATGAGGTAGTCCCCTCTAATTGTAAAGGTGGGTCATTAGCACCCCAGTGTGGTTACTTGAGCCTACATGTGTAACTTGAGCCTACATGATTAACTCGAGCCTACATGTCGGATTTAATTATTAAAGTGAATGGATGAATAGAAATAGAGGTGTGGTGCTCCTCATTTGGAACACACTCTCTCACTTGTGTAGCGCATTAGTGGAGGAGAGAGGAGTAGCTGGAGAAGGAGGAGGATCAGGCTTTGATCTCCTTTTTGGTTTTACCTTTTATATTTTGGGGCATCTATATTGAGGAATCTTTTGCTGGGTTTTTCCCTTTAGGGTTTTCTCATGATAAATATTTGTGTTCCTTTTTTTATGGTTGTGCTTGTCTATCTTTCAGTGATCCTGTTTATATGATTTTGTTATGAAATTGAAATGAAATACTAATGATTTAGCTTAGCATATGTAAAATTCAACATTTTTAAGGTGGTTTCAACCTAGTACACTGACCCTTGCATGATAAAGTCTTATACATGTATGATTTTCATTTGTAAGGTGTTATCTACTTTTTCCACATTAATGTTGTTGGATCTGGTGCGTGAGCTTAATGCACTCAAGCAAGGTTCATTTTAGGTGCATGGACATTGAAATCAGGTCCTGAACTATTTGGGGATCAACAACCCAGATGTATACTTAAAGTTTGTATCTAAAACTGAGAAATGCATCCAAATATTAAAATGCAGGTTAAGGTCAAGATGCACCAGGAAATGCACCCAGGTAATTGATTACTAATACTGAATAGAAAAACAAAAAGAGAAAGAATCTAGAAGTGGAATTCTACTTGCTTGAACTTCCTTCTATGTTAAAATGCATCCAAATATTAAAATCCAGGTTCAAGTCAAGATGCATTGAGAAATGCACCCAAGCAATTGATTACTAAAACTAAATAGGAAAACAAAAGATAGAAAGAATCTAGAAGTGGACTTCTACTTGCTTGACCTTCCTTCTATGATGCTCCCTGGCTCTATATGCCCCCCATCTTCCTTTCTCCATTAAAAGGATTGAGTCTTTGTGTGGTATCTACCATAATCTTCTATTTTGTTTTTTCTTTGGAGTTCAAGGGAAGATTGTTGTATTTGCAACAGTGTCTGATTTCTGATATTGCTCATCTGCATCCGGTTCTGGTCATGCTTCTGCTTCTTATGATCACATGCGAGCAATTTATATAGTTTTGGGTAGAATTGTGTGGAGGGAGGAGTTTATGGTGACTGGAATTCATATATTGTTCTTGATGTCATAAATTTCAAAAATGTCATTTTGGCTCATAGTCTTAAACATAATGATATCAATATGTATTCACTATTATGGAATCCTCAATTCTGAATCTGTAATTTTAAAATCTGTGTTAAATTTTTTTATGATTATTTACTATAGTATTGAAGCTATAATTCAGTCTGTTTACAGAAAAGAAGGATTGTCTATGATGTTATTTTGAATATAAGCTGCATAATGGATTTAAGGTGTAAATTTAACATTTGCTATGCTTTCTTTTCTTGATAATTTCAAAGGTTAATGGGACTTTCTCTTGAATGGTCTATTGGCAAGGGAGGAGGGTTATAGGTGTTGTTATTGTAAAAATAGGTTGTATAACATAAATTAAGGTGGAAATTTTGTAATTCTTTGATTGTATTTGATATTTTTTTGAGGTGGTTGATTTCCTTCATAGAAATTAGGAATCTATAATGGTAATTGCATTTTGGAGTCTGTTTGGGAGAAGAGTAGTCGAGTTATTATTATGAATAGTAATATACTCTGGAAATCTAGGTGGAAGTTTCTTAGTTTAATGACTATGACACTTCTTTTTCTTAAACTTTATGATTTATTGATGGCCTATCTATTATGACTGGGGATTTTAGTTGCTGGAACTAGGAATCATACATAAAATCGTATGGAGGTGTAATTTTTATTAGTGCCAGATATTTGAACAATTTTTTTTTACAGAAACATGCAAAAGTTGTGAATTTTGAAGAAAATATTCTGAAGTGACAATAACCATTTTGGTGCTCTGTGATTTGACAAAAGTCCTGGAACATTCTTAATTTTTTTTACCTCAACTCTGATGGGTGAAACAATTTTTTCTTTGAAACACTCAAAAATTGTTTCTTAATGGTGATGAAAAACCTTAACTAGCTCTTGGATCATCACTTATTTAACACCTTTATCATGGAGGTTAAGAGGTTACCGAAAACATCCCAATCCACAGATAGAGTGTGGCTTGTAGCAACTATTCCTGAATTTTCATATAAACGCCTTCTTCGTGGAGGTTACATGGCTAGTGCAAACCCCTCAATACACAGGAAGTACCTGCATGCCTTAATAAGTTGCATTTGAACCCTTAGCCTCACCATCTCAAACTCCAAATCATGAAGCTATAGGCACCATATCATTATTATACCCTTTAAAGTTTTACTACTACAACCTTGTGCATTAGTATTCTTTCATTCTGCTACCACCTTTCTTACACATTTTCTTACAATTGTATACTCATTATTTCATATTTTTAAAATTTCTTTCCACATCGTTTCTTCTTTGATTCAAAATAAGACCCATGCATCATTGTGCTGCAACTAAATGCTCAACAATTACCTTCACTTTCTGCTAAAACCTTCTCCCCTTCTTTTCACTTTGACAATTTTTATTGTGTATTGCATTTTTATCAAAATAGTTTTTCCTTATAGCTTTAATTGTATAGGTTCTACAATACTACATATCTTAAGGAACTTAATTGGGTCTTCTATGATTCTGTAATGAACTCGGTTGACTTGTTGTTAACAGCCTTTGGCATTTACTGAAGACATCTTCCCTTTCCCCTATACACCGACGGACAGAGGAAGTAAATATTGATAATCATCATCAACAACATGGGAAGGGAAATAGAGGAAGAAAATATAGATATCTAACAGGTCAATGAAACAAGCTTCCAAAAGTATGGACATAACATTTTAAAACAACCGAAAGCAAAAATATTAGGAAATTCAACAGGTAATACGAAAGATACACTGTCTGAAGGCTAAAGGTCCGGAAGCCTATTAAAAGACTATAATTAAATGCCATAGACCTACACACTGGAATCCAAACAACCAAAATAACAGACTTTCAGGAATTGCATGTCCTTATACTGCAACTTGAATGCGGCGCTTCCTTGGTCTTTCTATTGGCCCTACAAGAGATGGCCCTCTGAAACCTAAGGTGATTCTATCTTGAACACACTAGTGGAATGGAGTCGAGCTAACATTCCTTCTTTTACAATCGTAACATCACAAATATTGTGCTATTGATCTCCATGGACTGCAGCTGGTAGCCAATTGTAAAATCCATTAATGTATCTGAGAAGATCATGGAATGTGACACAGAATTGAGACTCACGCTGTTGAACCTGCAGAAAATGACCCTGGATTCTGAGCAAATTTATGTCCCTTGTGGTGAATGTTAGAGGTGCAGCAGTATTATGGAAGGATACTCTGGAAGGGAAGAATCCCATAGAAGAAATTAATGATTGTGGTAACCTGGCTTCAAACGGATTTGACAAAGGAGATGACATGGGTAATGAAAAGGATGGAGACAAATTTGATGCCCTGTTAAATGGTGTTGCATAGCCTGATGATACAACCCCATTTATAACTAATATTATGTTGGGTCTAAGATGGGAAACTTGCGGAAAAACATCACTATATCTCTCCTGGTTGAAAAGCTCAGCATGAGGCGTTTGAGAATTGAACTGAGAATGGAAATATACTCTATCCAATAGTTATTTTAGGCAACATTTGAGAAGATTCAATGTCGATCCCTTGAATTGCTTGCATAACAATTTTTCTCTGACCTTCATATTGCGAATTAGATTTCATTGGTTGAGAAAATTTAGGAACATAATAGGAGTTGGAAATTTCATTCTTAATTTCAATTTATATTTCACTTCCCTCTACTGGTAAGACCGCATTGGCATCATCCAAAAGTGGCATCTCTATGGAGACTCCAAGTTGGATTGTATATGGGCATCTCATTAATGTGAGATCTACTTTGGCATCTACTACAATCTCATTGGTGGGTGAAATGTTTTTAGATCCTTCACTATGGCCACTATCCAAAGGTGAAGACCAATCCATATGGGAAACTTGAGACAAATAAGTATCAGGTGAAAATGCAACTTCATCATCATCCTGATTGTTGTAGGCATCCGCACTGCATTTCTTTGAAACTTTCCTCTCCTTCTTTGACTTCTTCATAGAGACCAGAAATTGAAAATCCTTTTCTTTGCTTGGATTGTGCCAGTTCAAAATGATGCTGAAATTTGTTCTCTCATTGATAGGAATATTTTTCCATTTCTCAGTGCCTTTCAATGTCCTTTTCCAAAAAAACATGGAAGTTAATTGATTGGCAGAAATTCTAGTTTTTTGGATCATGAGAGTTTGAAAACGCTTGAGTGTTAGAGCCGAATGCATGCCAACATGACCCTTTTCATGATATTGCTCTCCATCAAAGAAAAGTACTGGTTAGTTGTAAAGCTCTCCATGATCCAACCCTATTGTGACTCGAATAGAAGTGGTACCAACCACATGCATCTAGGAAGTGTTTGCTTATGCTAGGAAAGCAATTGATTTCCTGCTTGATTAGTGTAAAATGAAATATTGTGCGGGAAAGATAATGCCAAGGCCAATGGTGTATTCTGAGCACCAGTTGAGCAAACCCAGGTTTGAATGAATACATTTATATTTTTTTTCATGAATGCATTTATATGTTATGCTAGTGAATGTTTGTAATACACAACCGCTGATATAGTTTCTACTGCATGTAGGATCTCTTTTGAAATTCTCAATTGAATTTTGGAGAAGATCAAGGGGAAAATCCGTATGATAGCACCCAAGAGGATGAGATTCTTGTTCCAACATTATCAAATATGAATTTGAAGATTGATTCACATCTAGATGATGATGAGTAAGTATCTTGCATGTATTTGTTCTTTTCTTCTATCTTTGGTTTAATTGTATTTTGAATATTTTCCTCTGGATTTCATCACGGTCTCAGGATTTTATTTTTGGAAAGTAACCTCCAAGTGAAAGGATACCATAATCTTGTATTATTTTGTTAATAATTGATAGGTCTTGTTGGATGTAATTTCATGTTCTTCTTGTCCTTGTTAAAATTTTATTACATGGAAATTATTGAAGCTCAAGCTCAAGGGATGCTTTATATATATATATGATGGGTGTTCTTGTACAAATTTCATGAATTGTGGGTTCTTTTGTTCAAAACTTTCATCTCTTAGAGGTTCCATGGATCTCATCCCTCTGAATTATCGGCCTTGGGCCCGAACTCAAATATAATTATGGAAACTAACAACAGATAGTGTTTCACTTCACATTAACCCCAATATACTAGGCAATCCAAGAGAGAAGATCCCAAATATATTTCAACAAATTTCAGCCCTTTAGAGCAATCTTTTTATGCATAAACCAGTTCTGAAATAGATGTAATTAATGCAATTTTACAATAATAAATTTGTCCTATCATCTTCAATATAAATGTTAAATTCCATAACAATTTTAGACTTAAATTATGTCAAATCAGTATGACATATAAGTGCTAGAAGTTACCAAATCACTAAGACTGATAGTTGAAAATCAAGTCTGCAAAAGGATAATTTTGGACAGATGAAAACTTTATAGATATAAACAAGCGATGAAGCTTATGTATGTACTTTCAGCTTGTCATGTGAAATTTCAAGCTGTAATGGAGCCATTTTTGTCAAAGATACATTGCTAAGCACCTACCGTGTGGGCCAGCCATCATGGGTGTATATGCATTGCTAAATTGGTTGGGAAGATATAAGATAGCTATGGAAACACATTGGGTTATAGTCGTGAATACAAGATACTTGATGGAATAGGAGGATACAAGCGTATGCAATAGTATACATGGGAACATAGTAGCACATGGTGAGGTCCTGTGGAGTTTTGGATGGTTTCCCACAGGGAGACCACTAAACAGAGATCAAGAGCATATCCTTATAAATATAATAAGAGTTGTTTTACATGCTTGCTTAAGGAATTGTGCATCATTGCTTCTTCAACCTCATCCTTGTACATTTAAACAACCATATAAAAATCCCCAAGATTTTCTTCATTGAGATAACAGAGGGAAACATAAGGATAAAGTGACAAATTCGGTCCCAATCTACTCCATGATAGCACCATCATACTCATCCAAGGGTAAACATGTCTATGCCACAACTGCAATTCTTTTTAGTCTTCAAATTACTGTTTTTTATTGTTGTAACCTAAATTAATTTAAGGTTATCATTTGGTCTCCAATTGATGTTGAAGTTGCTACAGGGAACACTGAAAGATATAGGTCTGCAACATCCTTACCTATTAAAAATCTTCCCATATTATAATGCTAGTTGCTACAGGGGTTTTCTTTTGTGACTAATCCCACGCCTCAGACTGTTGTGAGAGACCTCTTTTTATGACTGTTTATTGTGTAAACAAGATTATTTATTGTTGTTTTGATATATTCCAAATGAAAACTTTGTCTAAGACTGAGGGTGACATATTCATTAAGGCATTGTGCTTATATGTGTTTAAATGTGTGCCCAGTAGCTTTACTACAGTTGCAATGTCTTGATTTTGTTCTCTTTCCTTGTTCACCATTACTGTGAAGCACCTCTTTCTTTTACTACTGGCCCCTACATTTACGCACCTTCATAAAGGTGTTCAATCAATACCCATATTCAACACTTTTCGATTTCATTTATACAACATTATATAATAATGCTATTTTAGGCCATCACGTTTTTCCAACTTGGGTGTAAGGTGTAGTAATAATTATGCTCTTTTAGGCCAAACACCATTGAAAAATGAAAAGAGCTATAAAGGAAAAATGATTTTGCAGATAGTCAAGTGGACACAAGTATGAGTCTCTAACATAGATACATTGAACAAGGAAAAGGCACAAACTTGTATAGTTAGTGCATAGTAAGCAATTAGAAAAATAAAGAAAGATAGGGACTAGTACAAGAGGTAGTATCTAGACAATCCAGAACAATCCAAAGTTTTGAAGTTTGGGTTGACAAAAGACTACACAATATTGAGTATCAAACAATTTTTTGACTAGAATATTGCCTTTACTACATTGGAAACTAGACAACAACTAACATGAACCCAATCTATGAGATTACAAATATATAATGTAAAGGCTTCATAATGTCTTAAGGAGATAGTTGAGATATTTAATACTTTCAAAATCTACCACATTATAGAGAATTAAACCAATGAGTTGATGCTATATCCAAATAGGTATTACTTATCCACTTTGGGGTACTTCTCGCTGTAAATTTCAACGAGGGTATGCCAGAGGTTTCTAGATTTGACCTTTGTAGTTTTATTTCAAAATTTTCCAATTGTTTTTTTTTATCTTATAGTTTTAGTTTTTTAAAAGATCTTAAAGGAAGACTATATTTGTTTTCCTAAAAGGGACATTATGTTTAGTGGATAGTTTAATATTTGGTTTACAAAGCAAAGTAAGATTTATATTTTGTATTTTGTGCTACAACACCCATAGAAAGCATTTTTGTGCTTTATATAGTAATAAAATGTGATAGTTTTCCCTAGAAAAGAAGGATTCATAATGTAGTGGTATATTTTGGGTATTACCAAATAGATACTTTATGTTGCATTTTGTAGCCTTTAACCTTGTACTAACTTGTTTGCACTAAAATAATATAAAGTCTTGTACAAATGTTATTGCTGATGATGAGAATGAATGTAGTAGTGGCCTCATGATGCTATTTGTTGATGATATCTATTTCATTGAAATGTAGTTTTCTATATTTTCTTCAATGGATTTGTTGCAAGTGAATAGTTGTGTAGATGATGTGTTAGGAATCATGAGGTCTATATGCATGAAAGTTCAAACTGATAAGTATATATTATGAACATCAATGGTTTTTATTGTCCTCAGTAACTTTTTCCTGATCATCCGAAATCTTGGAAATGCACCTTGAGTTAATTCATGAGAGTTTCTCTTATCTTCCCTCCATAAAATGCAATCAAGATTTTATCGATAGCTTGGATTTGCCAGCTTTTATTACACCTTATACTAGATGTGTTTCAGGGCCATACCAAATGCATTTATATGTTCATGTATGTGGTAGGCCCCCCTAGAGCATGTTTCCTATATCTACCACTTGACGCAACATTAATATATGTATAACCAAATAGTGTTATTTTTTCTACCACTTCACTAGGCATTATTATTTTTTCTTTTCACACTTAGGTGATTTTATAGATAATTACTACAGTTTCTTTTGCTCATCACACAACTTGAAACAAGGAAATTAAAATTTAATTCAAACTCTTTGATACATTTTCATACAGTTACCTTGAAGGAAAAAATTAACAACACTAGAGATTAGAATTTCTTATTTTCTGAAAGTCTCTTTTACCAGCTTTCTAATGAGACATATCAAAACTTAGGCACAATTAATGAATCAAAAACTAGATGCAATACTAGGTCCAAAACTAAATGCAATAGTAGATGCAAAAGCCAAATCCTAACTAGATGTAAAAATGGACATTAAATTGAGCACAAAATATGGTATATCGATGGACATAAAACTAGGTGTAACACCAGGTGCAGAAATGGAAGGAAAACTTGGCGCAAACAAAAACTTAAAATGAGACACAATATTGGATGCAAGATGGGACAAAACATTGGATGTAAAACTAGACGTAATATTGAATGCAAGATGGGATGCAACATTGGACACAAAACTAGATTCAATATTAGATACAAAAATGGCTGCAAAACTAGGCACAACATTAGGTGCAACACTAGGTGCAACATTGGGCTCAAACATAGATGCAAAAAAAGACATAAACCGGGATGCAACACTAGGTGAAAACCTAGATGCAAAATATGACGTAAAACAAGATGAAACATTAGGCACAAACATGGATACAAAAAAACACGTAAAACAAGATACAAAATTAGATGCAAATGGAGATGCAACATTATAATTAAAAGTGGATGGAAAACTAGACGCAACTTTGGGCCAAAAATTGGATGCAATCCTAGATGCAACATTAGATGCAGAATTGGACACATAATTTTATGCAAAACATGGTGCAAAATTGGGTGCAAGACTCGATGAAAAACTAGGAGCAAAATAAGACGCAAAATTGGATGCAAAACTGAGCGTGAAACTGGGTGCAAACAAGGATGTAACAAAGGAGGCAAAAAAAGATGCAATAGAAGTTGCAAAAATGGGCAGAAATAAAGACGTAACAAAAGATGCAAAAAATTGGGCGCAAAAATGGATGTTAAAAAGGACAGAAAAAAATATGCGATAGACAGTGATTTACGAAAATGTACAATAGCACCATGTTTAGCGCCAGATTGTTCATCACAATTGGGAAAAAAATTACACTAAAATCCGGTGCTAAATTTGACGCTAAATCCAGTTTTTGTTGTAGTGGTTGAAAGGAAAAACAGAACAATCCAAGAAGCTTCCAGAACAATGCTTAATGAAGCAAAATTGTCAGATTCATTTTGGAGAGAAGCTGTATACACAGTTGTATACACACTTAATAGAGGGAAACTCAGAGTAAATAAGGATAAGACCCCCTACGAATTGTGGTATGGAAGACCATCCTTAGTCAAATATTTTAAAGTATTTGGCAGTAATTGCTACATCAAAAGAAAGGAGGATGACCTTGGAAAGTTCAATTCCAGGATTGATGAAGGAATATTTTTAGGATACTCATCCACCAAAAAGGAATATAGGTGCTGCAATAAAAAGTTACATAAAATTGTACAAAGTGCTGATGTGAAAGTAGATGATATAAAACCAAGAAAAGAGGAAAATATTGATAGTATTGAAAATATATGTGATGATAAAATAAAATACTTGCAAAAGGACAAGAGCATTCATAACGAAGAAGAAGTCAAAGAGAAGGAATATACACAAGAAGATAATGAAAAATTACCTAGACCTTACACTAAAAATCCTTCTAGAAGGATACAAAAGGATCATCTGGACTCACAGATCATGGGTGATAAAAATGCTGGGCTCAAAACAAGAAGACAACTACCAGATGTAGAACAAGCCCTAGTCTCAACAGTGGAACCCAAGAACTTTACAGAATCCAACAAAAGTGATGAATGGGTCAAAGCCATGAATGAAGAACTAAATGAGATTGAGAAAAATGAGACCTGGTAACTTGTCCCAAGACCTTAAGATAAGAACATTGTAGGAACCAAATGGATTTTCAAAAACAAGTTCAATCAAGATGGATAAGTAATAAGGAACAAAGAAATATTGGCCTGCAAGGGGTATGACCAAGTAGAAGGTATGGATTTTGAAGAAACCTATGCTCCTGTAGCTTGACTTGAAGCAATTAGAATGTTTTTAGCATTGTCATGGAATAAAAACTTGAAAGTATATCAAATGGATGTCAAGTCTGCATTCCTAAATGGAAAATTAGAAGAAGAAGTATATATTGAACAACCTGAAGGGTTTCTTTTGTCAGAGAACAGAGACTATGTCTATAAACTAAAGAAGGCTCTCTATAGTCTCAAACAAGCTCCAAGAGCATGGTTTTCAAGATTAGAAAATTACTTGAAACATCAAGGTTTTAAAACAGAAGCCACTGAAAGTAATCTTTACCTAAAGATTGAAGATAAAAATATGATCATTGTTGTTGTCTATGTGGATGATATCTTATTTGGGAGCAATCTTCAAATCCTAAGTGTATATTTTTCCTCTGAAATGAAGAAATAATTCGAAATGTCAATGTTGGGTGAATTGAAATTCTTCTTGGGATTACAAGTGTAGCGTCCCCAACCCTATGACTGACGAGGAGGACGCTACCAAACCATCAAAAAACTCTGGGCAGATAGCCCCATGAACATGAACAGGCATATAACGCTGAAATATAAATCTTAAAAAATAAAACATACTAAGATGCATAATCCTTCATATACATAGTGGAAGCAAACATACATTCATTCAAGCATACCACATGTTCATCATATTCATTAATCAGTAAATATAAATGCAAAGACATAATAGTCAAGAATACTTATCTCATAAAGAACTCATCCCGCAACCAGCTACGCCGCTGCAATGTTCCACCCAGCCATAGGCCCGTGTGCACATCAATCTATTAGCTGTCACCCTCGAGCTGGGCATGATTCCCCAAGGAATAAGGGACTAAGCAGGCTTAAACATAGCCAAGGTACACAAATCAGCCAAGCCAACACAGTAGGGTTTATCAGGATATCAAGGAGTTGGGAGAAGCTAAATGCTAAGATGGTGAGCTCATGGAAGAGCTAAGGATGCCTACACCAGAGCTAGCTTGACCTCTAAGACACCCACACACAGTCGACACTAGGAATCAGTCCCTTCTCTGCTTCATAGTCCCTCATGCCCTGACTTCCCTTGCTAGTGCTCTTCTGGGGTTGTGGATAAGAAAGCCAGCCATCTAACTCTATTTGTGTGGCTCCCCAAACCAAGGTTTCTCAAGCATACCCAACCTTCAATCCCACTCCACATAGTTCGAAGACCAACCACTACATGAATGCAGCAAAACCAGCAATTACAGCTTTGACAGGGGAAAGCAAACCCCTGAATTGTTCTTGGCCCTATCATGGACAAAACAATTCCATAGTGATATACAAAAACCCAAATTGCAAAGGCAACTCAGCCAACAAATGTGGGAAACAACAGTCAACGAACCACAAAACAAAACCATAGTCCACGATCAATAATAAAATATTTGGACAACTGCAACATGAACGTGGACATGAAACCGATCCTCATCATATATAGGAGGAAGACATATCACCAAGGAAACCATGAAAAACATCCCACAGTGAAAAACCATGACAACATTTCATAGTCCGACAATGGTGGAGTCAAAACACAGACTTTCTGCGTGAACAAGAGGAAGAGCCGATCCTCAGGCCAACAGTCAGTGAGGAAGAGGAGAAAAAACTCCCACACACAGAATCATGGATCCTTTTAAACTCCCCTCTATGTGAGGAATGAACATCCAACGATGGAGAGAGTGGACAGAACTGATCGAGCATCCCAAACGGTGCGTGAGGAAACCACTCCTAGTTCGTGCAGGTGACTGAACCAGTTGGTGGAGAGTGCATGGGGGAAAACCTGCCACCCACCACTACCCAACATTAACTTCCCAACTAACATCAGAGCTTTTAATGGTTGACACATGGATTTTCCCCATAGGCTCATGGTTTAACATTCCCCCCGCCCTTAACCTTAGGAAATTATGCCCTTTTCATTTAACGTTGCACCGTCATAGCTGGTTGTAGGTTTATTTTAATTAATGTGCATATTTACATGATGCAAAACTATCATGTGCCGGATAGCACGATATACCATCGACAACGATCCCAATTGCTGAAACATAACACAATCAAATCGATGGTGGGGTTTTTTCCTTTAGCTCAACACCATGATTAATTACAACATATACATCATGTATCTTTTAATGCAAACAGGGTCAGAACCAGGGATATTACAATCCCCTCCCCCTTGTAATAACACCATCGTTGGTGTTCCAATACATAGGAATTGTAGAAGGAGCAAGTCAACTTAAACAAGAGCTGACTTAGTTGATCAGCCGACTAATTCGATGGGCCGACTTAGTCGATCAACCGACTAAGTCGGTCGGCTGACTAAACTAAGAGAATAGGTCAGCCACGTAAGTTCATGTCGGTTCACTGAACTGACAGGTAGTTATTTTGTAACCATTCTGTAATTATATATATTAGGCTGTTGAGCCAGATAAGAACTCAGTTCAGTTCTTTGTGTTGTATGGACTCATTTGTATAATATAATCTATTTATTCACCTATCTGTTCTTATCTCTTGTCTCTGTTTTATATTTATATATGTTTTAGTGTGTATTATTGGTAACCTTATGTGATCTATGAGATTAGAACATTGGTTCCGTTGCCGGTAGTACACGACTAGAATGTATGCAAACAGATGATACCAGAGCAGGAGATTAAGGACTGGTGGGAACGTAAAGTTGCAAACTATTTCCAGAATTACACATGAAGGAATAGATTAATGGTCACACAAGAAAAAGAAATATTTTCCATAGAGACGCATGAAAAGTTTGTTGAATCAATGCCCTAAATTTTGAAGAAATTCCTGGATGAGAAAGCCGGACAGGATTAAAGAACAACAGTTGCTGGAAAAACTGATCCGTGGAGGTAGAACAAACTTGTCGGAGTGGTTTGAGAAAATCACCGATGACTTCTGTGAGGAGCAAGCAGTCGAAGACAAAACTTCGTTCAAAAAAGTCAAAGAGAAATTTTACACAGATCTCACCGAACAATTTCTATGCTCCCTACCGACCTTGCTGTTCAAATTCCTGATCGAGAAAGGAGCAGGACATATCATCGAACCTCATCCATCACTTCATGAACTTCCATCAAACTCTAACTGGGTGGAGAATCAAAGGAAGTGGGAAAAATTTATTGCAGAAAGGGAGTGGGAATACTTCCTAAGCAAATCAATTGAACTATCTGGGCTTTCTAAAAAGCGTCGGGTAGGCTATGGGGGGGTATCTTGTCATATGTCGAGATAGAGTACAGTGGATCCTAGTCGACTACAACCAGATATGAGTCACCAGTAATGAGAAGTCGACTAAAAAGGAACTCAAGAGAATAGTATCATACGAAGGTATGTCGAAAATTCAGAAAATAGAGAGAGAAGAGAGACACCAGAGAAGGGAAGCAAAAAGAGAAAGAGCCTTAGAGCTGCATAGAGGAAGGAGTCCTAGGGCGACTGATAGAGAAGAGAATCCGCCAAAGTCAAATCATGACTGACATGAAGAAGGCGTGGAACAAGAAGCGTCCCCTAAGGAGGAAGAGTTGTGGATAGAGCAACCAGAAGCTCTCCAATTAAGAGCTCTCAATGAAGGAACAACCCTCTCTCCATTAAATCTGCGTACTTGAATACAAACTATTGTCGAAGAAGACCTCCAACTATGATATGGTGACTTTAGTATATGGAGTCGACTAGGCAACGACACATACATTGGACGACACCTTATTATATGTCAACCAGAGGAAGGGAATTGGGTGACCTTTCAAGTGGCACCCTCCAACCGAAGTATCCACTTTCTGTTACCGACACATGAAGGAGAACCCCCCCCTCCAAATACAACTTTAGAAGAAATAGAACATTCAGAACTGTGGTCAAATAGTTGCAGTGGACCATCGACAGCAGAAGTCCACATCAAACGACTGCAAGTCGACAAAGAATCGACACCCAATGGGAACGAAAGTTTCATCGACTAGAGTTCCGTAGAGACAAACACACCAATAACCCCACCACCCTCATCACCACCCCCACCCCCACCTCCACCACCTCCACCTCCTCAGAGCAGTGACAGTGATTCAGACATGGGTCATGGATCAGCTCACATTCCTCTATATGAAAGGGATGAGGACCCCAGATGACACTGGTTCATCAGCGAGTCGACTTGGGAGGCCAACCAAGTTATAGATGAGGATAGACAAATGGAACAGTTTGTAGGTGCCTTAAGGAAAAGGGAATTGTCATGGTATATGACCTTTTCGGAGAGACAACCCAGAGCGACAAAAGCTGAGATTAAGGCGCAATTTTCATCATTTTTCAAAACCCCAGAGGCTAAGCACTTGGCTGCAAAAAAACTCAAAACCACATCACAAAATATAGGGGAGACTGTCTGTGACTACGATAAGAATTGGAAAGACCTACTGAGCCAGCCAGATTACGTTATAGATGAACAGTTACTAATCCAGTGGTTTCTTGTAGGGCTGTCTCAGAAAGTACACTGACACATCAGTTTGGAGACGTTCAGAACTTACAAAGATGCGCTAACAAAATCTCTTCAGGTGGAGATGGACGAAGACATACCCGCTTACCCCATGGACCATATATTGGAAGAACAGATCAAGAACGTACAGAAGTCTCTGAAAGAGTTAAGCTTCAAGAATCAGGAGATCTGGTGCACCAAATGCTTGACGACCGGCCATTCGAAAGATAACTGTCAATAAGAATATAGCCAACAAGATGTTCGATTCGTATAGACCAAGTCGTTTTGTGACATTTTCCAGGAGCATGGAGATCACTCGACAAAAGATTGCCCGTTCAATATGAAGAACGGAAAGGCCTCCTGGTGTGCCATCTGCGAGACCAAAATTCATAACACGGTCAATTGTCAGTTGAACCTGAAAAATCGACAGAACTATCAAGTGGTCTACCAAACGAATGCAGTGGCACAACATAATGAGCAAAACAATCTAGCAAACGATCCAAATGGTCAAAGATACGATGGTCGATGATATGAGCGCCAGCATGACAATCGACGCCTAGGATATGGAGGAAGAGGTCGATTCCCTGGGAATCGCAAAAACCGACCGCGTTGACCCATCCAGTGCTTCACCTATTATAAAGAGGGTCATCGATATGCAGACTATCCATACAAGGACAGAACTAATCTCAAATTTTGTACTCACTATGGGGTAGGGGATCACTCACTAGAGGATTTCCCTACCATGTTAGAAAGAATTAATATGAAAGAAAATGTTAATGTCTTGTCCTATGTGCAAAAAAATGATGTAATAACAACCAAAAATTTACATATTGTAACTCGACAAGGAACAAAAACAGGAGCTGATAACCCATGAATCAGTAAAATAAAAGAGAAAAATGTCTATCTTGACCCACTGAAGGAAAAACAAATATATAACGAAGCAACTAATGCATTCAAATAAATTGCACGACAAGAAAATGGTTAGAACAGTCGACCTAACACAATAAATGAATTAATTCGGCTCGTTCAAACAAACAATTTAGTATCCCAGTTTATCGATTTGCTGTATGAAATAAAAGGTACTAATCCCAAAAAAACAAACAAAGAACATCTGTAGCTTAAATATAAAAAACAAAAGTGATGCCGACCCACTTGTCGACTTGGAAATAGAAGGTTATCATGTCCGACAAGTAGTGCTCGACTTCGAATCACAAGTAAACATCATGACTCCTGATACTTGGGAACAAATGGATAGACCTTGACTCTATGAATCAGGAATATACTTGAAACTAGCCGAAAAAGGCCTAATTGAACCCATTGGAGTCTGGAAAAATGTTGACACGACTATAAAAGTAATTTCAACCAAGGTCGATTTCGAAATCATCGACCCTAAAGACGGATCCAGTTCTTTCCCAACACTAGTTGGTCGAGCTTGGGGTAGAAATATGAAAGCATCCATATCCCTAGACAATGAACGCATCAAGTTAGAAGGAAATGGACAAAACTTCATTTTACTCATTCATCCATCTCAAGGGGAGCCTTGGACTGAACCTGTTGATGAAAAAGTCGATGTTCGACAACTCTACCAAATCCACAACAATGCAGACTACACAAAACCAAATATCCATGGATAGCTTTACTTGGGTAACCAAGAATCAGTTGATTATAATTTCGACGTAGAATTATATGATTGGGAGATCGAGCACTACGAAACATAAGAAAAAGGGTGCTGGACTATACAAAAAGTACAGGAAAATCCCACCCAATAGTGATTCATAATGTCCATTGTCCCAAAAATCTTTGAAAAGAAAATGAGGGAACACCCTACCTTACAACCGAACAACCTGAATACCACACAAATCCCAAGATATAAGGAAAGGGAATCACCAGTCATGCATGTCGAACAAGTCTCCAAAATAATTGGTGAACATGGCCGACTTCAAACCCTAGTTGAAAATTTTACAAGATAAGCTGCTAGATGGTGGGATACCCATCAAACAAGACTACAGACTTGGACAACTGCTTCGACTTACTTTGTCGAAAGGTTTGGAGGTAAGAATTTAACCCAACAAGCTCAAATCCCTGTATTCACCCAAGGACAGAACCTAGAAGATCATATCAAAACCTATGAAAAAGAGTGGAGAATACTTGGATACAAGGATGAACGAGCATTTCCACACTTGTTCCCATCAACCCTAGCCGACTTACCAAACAAATGGTATAAGATGAAAGAAGCTAGAGGTGAAACCTTCTTATGGCACGAACTCAGGGAAATTTTTATTAAAGATTTCAACTTTATACCTCAAAATGGAAATTTGGTCGAAAAAACAAAACAAATTAAAGAATTTATCCAGCTGACCGAAAATAAACCCTTACCAGATCACCAACAGATAAGGAAACGTAACAAAATACAAACACAGCTAAAGCCTCAGTCGACAAGATTACAATTAGAAAACGAAAACATAGAAGGAAAAATATTTAGATGGAAGACCAACCATGTCGAAACAACAAAACCTATTTGCACCATCCTGAAAGTCGAATTAACAGACAAAACAAATACCGATAGAATGATTGCAGTCGAATTCCCTGCCACATTCTCACAGTTCAAAGAAGTAAGTCAAATGATCAATGAAGCCAAAGCACCAGAGTGGCTAGATGCTAAGATCAAAACTAAAGAATTTGACATCTCAAATGATGATCGACCAAAAATGGCAAATATTGGAGACTATTGGAGTGAACAACAGACCATAGAAATAGTAAACTTACTAAGGGAATTCCAAGATGTATTTGGTAGAGATTACAAAGACCTCAAAGGCTTAGTCCATGAAATGGGAGAAATGAAAATTGATATTAAACCTAATGTTCAACCTGTGAAGAAAAGACCTTATAAACTAGCTCACAAATACAAGGGGATAGTCAAAAAGTAAATTGATAACATGTTAGCAGCTGGCATCATCTACCCTATCGATCAATCAGAATGGGCAAGTCCAATGGTTGTGTAGGCTAGGAAACATGACCCGACCAAATTGAGAATTTGTGTTGACTTCAGGGAACTAAACAAAGTAACACTGACAGACCCATTTCCAACCCCTTATGTAGATGAAATATTGAATGAAGTTACAGGACATGAATGCTACTCATTTACAAATGGATTCTCAGGTACAAATAGCTAAGGAGGACCAGAAGAAGACAACCTTTGTGTGTGAATTTGGTTCCTTTGCTTACAAAGTTATGCCTTTTGGATTAAAGAATGCACTTGCAGTGTTCTCTCGAATTGTTGTTAAAAATTTTCAAGAATACATTTACAAGACCATGGAAATATACTTTGATGACTGGACAATATACTCCACGCTGAAAGACCATTGCAAATGGCTCCAACTTATGCTAGAGAGATGTCGACAGATTCAACTCTCCCTAAATATCAAGAAATGTATATTTGTGAACCCCATAGGAATATTATTAGGGCACATTGTCTGTAAGGAAGGTATTGAGGTCGACTTTGCAAAGATGAAAATTATCCTCGACCTGAAACCACTAGTAAACCCCAAACAAGTCAGGGTGTTACTTGGCCACATAGGCTATTACAGAAAATTCATAAGATATTATTCAGATATGACCTATCCTCTTGAATAACTACTAAGGGAAGATCAAGAGTTTAACTGGACAAAGGAATGCCACATATCATTCGAAAAATTAAAAAGAAAACTAGTCGAAGCCCCCATCCTAAAGTTTCCAAACTGGTTGATCAAATTCCATGTTCACATGATGCATTAGGCCTAGCAATAGGAGCAATCCTAACTCAGCTAGGAGATGATGGAATGGATTATCCCATAGTTTACAACAGCAGAAAATTAAACAAGGCTGAAAGAAACTATTCGATCACAGAACGAGAAGCCCTAGGTATGGTCTTTGCCCTCCAAAAATATCGACATTATCTCTTAGCTAACTCGTTTATATTCTATACCGACCATCAGGCCCTGAAGTATCTTGTCAATAAACCAATCCATCATGGAAGGATTTGTCGATGGTTACTTTTCTTCCAAGAATTTGAGTTTGAAGTCGTTGTCCAACCAGGAAAGTTAAATGTCGGTCCCGACCATTTATCTTGGATCGACACAGGAGAAGACCCGACAGGAGTCGACGATGACTTACCTGATGCACATTTATTTCAGGTAGAAGCAGTCCCAACAGAACTAGAAGAAATAGCCCAATTCTTAGAAGATGGACATGCACTAGAAGGCATGAGCACCAAGAAAAAACAAATCGTAGCTATGAAGTCTGCACCATACAGTCTCATCAATGGATTTTTGTACAAAATGGGATTAGATGATATACTCAGAAGATGTGTACTAGAACATGAACGAGACCACATTCTGCATGAAGCACACTCTTGACCTGCAGGAGGACATTTCCAAGAAGACACAACTACAAAGAAAATCCAACAATCAAGATTATGGTGGCCAAAACTCCACAGAGATTGCAAAAGATTTGTTAGTCGATGTGATAGATGTCAATGACTAGGTTGACCCCTGCCTAGTATAGAAATTCCCTTGATATCAGTAAACCCCAGTCTCACATTTGAAATCTGGGCCATAGACTTCATAGGACCATTTCCTATACTAGCAAAAAGGTCAGGTGCAAGGTATATCATTACTGCAGTGGAATATGTCACTAAATGGGCAGAAGCTGAACCGATCGATACATGTTCTAGTGAGATAGCTGCTAAGTTTATCTATGAGAATATCATCACTAGATTTAGATGTCTATTAACCCTTATTAGTGACCAGGGGACACACTTTATCAACAAAACTATCAAAAACCTAACCGACCAGTTCCAAATCGACCACCGTCGGAGTACAACATATCATCCTCAGTCGAATGGAGCAATTGAAGCATTCAATAAAACATTAACAAAAGGATTAACTAAAATATGTAATGCTGATAAGGACAACTGGGATGAGAAAATACCTGCAGTCTTATGGGCATACAGAACAACCTATAAATGATCGACCGACCAAACTCCTTTTCGACTAGTCTATGGACAAGAAGTAGTAGTTCCACTACACTTCCGACAACAGACACCTATTATCGCAGAAATACTACATCTCGATGTCGAACAGGGAAGGAAGGACCGACTATGTCAACTCAGCAAGCTGGAAGAGCACCGAATCATGGCTATACAACATCAAGAAATCCAGAAGCAACAACAGAAAGCATGGCACGACCGAAACATTATGAACAAAAACCTGTTGGTCGGAGACCTTGCTTTATTATAAAATAGTCGGGTTAAAGGAAAACCTAAGAAGCTCCACACAGAATGGATGGGACCTTACATTGTCGAAGAGATACATCCCAATGGATCAGTCCGACTAAGGACCTTATAGGGCATGGTATTCCGGAAGCTCGTTAATGGAGCCCGACTAAAACGTTACAAAAACTAAATCTAAAAAAAATAAAAATAAAAATCATATAACGACCATAACCGTCAACCAAAATCCATAAAAAACTAAAAATTCCAAAAAAAAAATAATACCCTACAAACAAAAAACCATGACAGGAAATCACCACCTCGAAAACTACCATCATGACCATCGACCAACTACTTTCGTCGACCAATCTCATCACCGACACCAACCACTTTGATAGTCCCATTGCACATTCATGACATCGAGTGCTGAAAGAAATTTTCCATTAACACACACTCGCGTACTCTAGCTGGAACATTGCATCCACCATTAATACACCCACTACCCCGCACATCCACCACATTGCCTATAAATACTGGATCGCCAAAGGTTCATTCACCGCAACCTATACACGCAGAGCATCAGAGCATCCAGTCGACCAAAAATCGAGAAACCCTTAGTGACAACGACCACCAAACCGAGACAATGGCCCATAAACAAACCAGAGCCTCGAACAAGGCCAAGGAGATACAGGCTGTGGATACACCTCTAGTCTGCAGACTGAAAAAAATAAAAAATGCCAAAGTACAAGAAGGGTCATGGAAAAAGCTATGGACCGAAATACAAGAATGGCCCTTTGTCGACAAAAAGATGACTCAAGCAGGAGAAAAAGTCAGACACAACACTCTCTTTGGCTATGCCAATGCATCGCTGATGGCTAGCTTTGGTGGCACGAAGGAAGCCACTGTCAAATTCATAATCAGTCGGTATCATAATGGTCAATTCTACTTCGACGAGCTGGTCGACATCTCTGGAGATGTCATCTCCAAGCTGACTGGTCTCTCTAATAAAGGAGACCCTGTACCAGTCGAAATCAAAGAAGGATTGGTCGAAGAGCTCACTGGGTCACCTTCCGATAAAAACTCCAAGGGGTTGATGATTAGCCAAATCACAACCTGAACACCACAGATTGTGGCCAAAATCATTTCCATAACACTCACTCTAGCAGGTCAAGGCAGCGACCTTAAGTTAGAAATGCTAGAAGCCATCGACACTATTGCCACCGATAGACGAATTTACAGATGGGGTGATTATGTCGTCGACATGGTGAAAACCATCTATAAGCGATGTCAATAAATGAGGGGAATCGTCAAGTTCCCCTCCCTCATCTTATGGATTGTCATGTACCACATCTGCCCAAAGGGGAGCCCACTCTTTCAGGAACCATCGAAGTTCAACATGTGGAGGTTTAAACCCTTCTCCCAGAAAGGAACCTTGCATGAACTAGGGCACGGGAAAGTATTTCTGGACAACTGGTTCCAGCAACTAAAAGTCCGCACGACTAGATGGAGGGTGCCTCAAAACATCCGACGAAATCTACCAGCGAACTCCCACATCCAGCTGGAGCTCGACCATACCTCGGTGTGGTATATGCAGGGCGACAATTCTAATGCCAAATCCCTCGACTACTATCCAGTTGTCGACCCTATCTTCCAGGAACCATCTTGATAGGCCAAGACAAAAATACCAGTCCTAGCAGCAGCAAAATAGATAGACTTCTCGATCGAAGAGCCACTGATGGACCAGGGAAAAGAGGAATACTATGAGCTCAACCTCTACATCAGCACATTTGTGTCGGAAGAGACACCGATCGAACGCACCGGTCGACTACAGATAACCATCAAACCTCTGACCGCAAAAAGAACAGAACCCCAGACTGCAAAGCCAAAGACAAAGACATAGCCACAGCAGCAGATAACTCCTCTGGCTGCAGAAAGTGTCATCCTGACTCAGGAACCGACGACCGAGCTAGAACCCGACAACCCTGAGTATGCTATTACAAAAGGCATTATCCGAAAACTCTCAAAAGAAATAGAAGCAGCCAGGAAGAAAATAAAAACACAAGAGAAACAACAAGTTAAAGGTAATCACGAGCTTATCATTGTCGAATCATCAGAGGATGAGGACGAACTGGCAAGCACATCCCTCGACATCATAGAGGATGCCGTAGAAAATAAAGTACCAGTCGAAATCCAGTTCCAGCAATTTGTCGACGCTGGAGCACAAGTAGGTCGACCGAAAAAAGAAAAGACTACGACGACGCCTGAAAACATCGTCGATCTTGTGTCAATGCTTCCACCCCCATCACCGATGCACATAACCGAGGAACAAGCACCGGCACCACAGTCAGTCAGCCCCCTTGACTTATGCAAAAGTGCGATGCCGGAGGCTGTAAAAGCAAAATTTGATAGAGATAGGGACTTGCAGGATTTCTTTGAGAAACTGCCTGTGATTTTTACGTCAGCTCAGAAAATTTCTACACAGGTGCCTATCTTCATGTCTGTAGGACACCAACCAGGACAGGCCGCATATTCCCCAATCGTTGCAACCGTCTCGTCGAATTTCGAAAGAAATCTCGATAAGGAGTCCAAAGTGATTGCATGATGGTCCTCAATTATTGCACCGACCAACCCCGTACCCCAAGCCAACCTACCAACCACCTCACCAACCGAAGAAGAAGAGACTGAGGAGGACATAGCCTGAAAAATCGACCAAATGTTCTCCAACATTGACTCACCCCCTCAACCCGAAAATCCACCACTCACCCACACTTCCCCCAAACCAATCACCCCCGACCATTCACCAACTCCACCACCACCACCCCCCAACTCAGAAAAAGGCCCACCACAACCGACTGCATCCAAAAAACTAGAGGTGGTAGCCACCCCACCTCCCCAACCAGAGAAACCATCGACCTCTATCCCATAAAAAAAATATCCTGCCTCGACTGTTGCAGCTACACAAGAGGTAGACAAAGAAAAGCACAAGAAGAGGACGAAGAAACAGAAAAAGGAGCATCATGGAAATCCTCCCAGACTCCAAATTAGCTTGAAGGATGCAAGCTCCTTGACCAACACAAAGATGGGCCAACTCCTCAAAACCCTAGCGAAAGAAGCAAAGACAAGGAGTGAGCGAAGAAATAAAGAAATCAAGGACAAAAATGCAGAACAGGTCGAGTTTCTTGACAAATGTAGGAATTTAGCCCAGTCCATCATGCTGGGCCCCATAGAGTTCGACACAGATAGACTGCTTGAAAGAGCATATCAGGTATTTGAGAGCATGGTGTCGACCCTCCAAGCGCACATTCAAGAAACTAAGGAAGAACAAAAAGAGGCCACTTCCTGACTCCTACTGACACAACACACTGCATTTTCTGAAGCCTATAAAGTGCTGCAGGATCATATGGAGGAGTCTGTCATAACTGAAGAAGTCCTAAGAGACTAGCCTACTCACTATGGGAAAGTTTATTAGTAGACACGACAGACTCGATAAGGGATTCAGGAACTAGAGAGCAGAAAGACCACTGAGGAAGCACTTAGAATGACAATAGAAGAACAGATAGTTTTTGAAACCGCCAAACTGTAGAAACTAGAAAGGGAAGCACATCAGTGGGTGCAACAAGCTCTCCCTAACTTAGTGAAAGTTGAAATCATCTGCCCACAGATGAAATGACTTATAAAAACTGCAGTGGAGAAAGACCAGTATATGGGTCCCGAAATGGAGAGGATAGATGAAGTCTCCATTGCAGAAAATATGTCGATCTTATCAGGCCTAACCACACTCACCATCGACATCCGAAAAGTTTTGCAGAGTTGGACAAATTTCCAGCATCACCTCGTCGTCATAGCCCCATCCATTGTAGAAGTATGCATACAGAAACGACCAACCATCAGACTTCACAACCCACCGCAATGAATATTAAAGGGAAGTAGGAATTTTGTACCTCCCTGTTTCTTCGGGACGAAGAAACATTTTGTTCGCGGGGGAGATGTAGAAAGAGCAAGTCGATAAGTTGACTTAAGCAAGAGCCAGCTTAGTCGATCAGCCGACTATTTCGATGGGCCGACTTAGTCGATCAACCGACTAAGTCGATCGGCCGACTAAACTAAGAGAATAGGTCGGCCACCTAAGGTCATGTCGGTTCACCGAACCGACATGTAGTTATTTTGTAACCATTCTGTAATTATATATATTAGGCTATTGAGCCAGATAAGAACTCAGTTCAGTTCTCTGTGTTGTATGGACTCATTTGTATAATATAATATGTTTATTCACCTATCTATTCTTATCTCTCGTCTCTATTTTATATTTATATATGTTTTAGTGTGTATTATTGGTAACCTTATGTGATCTATGAGATTGCAATAGGAATTCATATACCATTTGCACAGCAAAAATTCAAAATTTTGCAGATTTGTCCCATGTTCAATTATTTACTTGAACTTTCAGGACCAAGGCCCTCAACTTCCACGAGCTTCTCTTGCTGGTTCTCAGCTTTCGGCTCATCCCCAGGTCTAAGATTTTCTTGGGTCTTGGATATTGCTTGAAGGAGACTTCCAACCAAATCCAACAGCTTTTGGTCGGCTGCCATGATCAATGTGCATCACTAGATTTCACTTTTCTGACCTGTGAAATGCATCATTGAAATTTTGTCAGACCAAGCATAATATAAAAATCAGTCAATTAATTGCCCAATTGGAATGATAGTCCAAGTCTCATCAAGGAAACTTTCATATTTTTCATGCCTTCCCAATAGGCACATGAGCTCATTCATGTCCATTCTTGGGTAGGGAATTGACTATTCCAACATTCATAATTATTTTAAGCAAATAGACACATTCTATTTTCAACCATACATGCATTCAACAATATTTTGTTTTCACAATGCATAAGTATATATATATATATATATATATAATGAAAAGGAAAGAGAGAGCAACAAGAGTTTTTCCCCTCTTTGTCTTGTTCCATCCTGGAACCCACACCACCACTGTGGTTTTCATGCTCTCAGCCTCTTTCACTTGACCATGAATGCTGGACCAATCCCTCTTGGTCATGACACTTAGTGTCTCTGGTCTGTTTCAGACCTCTCAACCATGGAGCCCCCTCACATGGTTTGTCTCAGCTACTAGGAACTTCACAGTCTCACTAGCACCTTTTTCATTACTGCTCATTCTGAGCTCTTCAGGACAGTCACATGTCCACATGCACCCCTAGGATGCTCCAATAGTCCTCGCTCCCAGCGATACCTATATTCAAACATTGAATAGATTCACATGTTTAGTTTATTCTCAATGGTTTTTTTATCTCTAAAACAAGAGCTTAAAACACCATAACCAAATCATATACACATGTATATTCATAAGCAGGAAATTGCAAAATAATCCAATACTTATCTGTATTGTGCATTTCCTCTCTGGTCCACAGGATCCTGCTTCGCCTTGAAAGCCTTGGGATCACCTATCGACTTGGGTGTTAGGTCAGCACGCAGGCTGCTTCACAACATCCTTTTATATATATCAGGAACAATCAATCCAACCTACAGTTGGGTTTATCAGACCGTCCAACCAAGCCAATATACAATTGGGTTTATCAGGCTGCAACCAATCAAGCTAATACACTATTGGGTTTATCAGGCTACTCAACCAAGAAAGCTAACAGTTGGGTTTATCAGACTATAGGTAGTCAAGCCAACACTGTAACATTTACACAATTTCCACAACATCAAATAATTACACAGTCAAGACAACCTTCAGTTGGGTTTATCAGACCGTCAACAAATTGTTGGGCTATGGGTAGACCCGGGGTTTATACCTTTTATCTTCGCACCAACAAAATACCCACAGTGTTGGTCCTTTCGGCAACAACCTGCGAACAGGTTGCAGTCTCATCCGAAACAGCTATGCGGTGCTGTAGAATCAGGTTTCTACAAGCAGAAGAGGGATATTACTGTAACTTTAGCCTTAACAACAAATATGTATATAAAATAGAGCTTAGGCATTCACTTAATTAGCTTCGTAGGTTAGATAAGAACGTTTCTTACTTAACCCTTAACTGGGAATTCACAACAAAGTTAATATTTTAACAGTTATCATATTTTAGCATTCACCTACTTATTAAAAGCATAAAACATAACAACACAAAACAATAGAACCACCACAACACACAATATATGTGGTTCACCCCCAGTGTAGGGGCTACGTCCACAGAACTGTGTTTATATTCAACTCTTTACAAAAACCACAGTTCTGATCTACGCACTCAGCTGGAGATCTTCTTAGTATTCCACAAGCTGCGCACTTAGCTGTAGATCTGTGCACTCAGCTGCAGAACCTATCTTACAAAAACCCTCTGCGCACACAGCTATAGAGGTCATCCACGCACACAGCTGGGACTTAACCTTAAACCCTTAAGAATAGCTCTTAGCTTCGCATCACATTAGCATCATAAGATAATCATCAAAGGCCTAACATCACTCCTTTACATAAGTGCCTATTTATACAAGTGCACTATTAAAAAACCATGGAATTAAACCATGGGCACCCAAAAACCATAACCCTGGGTTTAAACCATGGGTCATTTACAAAAAAAGGGGCTTCGACCCAACCCCGACACCCCTAAGACTATTTTGCACCGCAACTCCGCTTACAAGCTTCCAAAAAAACCACGGAGTTACCAAAACTTAGGACCTTGAAGGTCGGAGCACCAACATGCCCCTAAGACTCACTAGTGGCCCGTCCCGGGACACTCTGCTACTTTTTTGGTGGACGAATCTTCTTGGCGCAGATAGTAAACTGCTTGCTGAGGCTGCAAAAGATATCTTCGGTGGCTGGCACCTTCTCGATTATCTCCTTTTGCACTATGTCGAGCTCTGTAATCATCTGTATCTCTGTGAGCAAAATCTTTAATCCTCCCGCTGTATTTCTTCCTTATATGCCTGTCATCATCGTCATTCCTTCTACTACTTCTACCATTGCCCTGGTTTGCTCTATCCTTCATCCTTTCATCCTTAGCAGAATGCTTGTGTTCTTGTATCTTTCTTCGTTCCGCTGAGAGTGAATTTCTACCTTAAACTTTTTTCTGGTAGATAGTGTCTGGCTTGGTTGACTCGGTGCTGGGGGAGCAGCTACAGGTGGGTTGCTTCGAAGTTTCTGCAGACCCCTCTCTCGAGCTTCTCTCAACAGGTGCTGGTCTTCGCGATTAGCTGACATGGGTTCAACTGTGAAACTCAGAAAATGTGCAATGCAGACTTCGCAGGCCTGGGTATCTTCTTATAGAATCCAATGACCAAATCTGCCATCATTTTGCATTGATGACACCAGATCTGACCGAATTGGCGGTAGGTCTTGTCCAACTGGCACTAGATTTCCCAAAATCTTATCATTACAGGTAGTTGATGTAGTTCACGTGTCGGTGCCGCCAGATCTAATTCTTTTCCAACGGTCACATTTTAAGCTTCAACACACCTTTCTTCTTCAGCACAACTATTAACTTCAGCTTTACCACCCTAAGTACCTTCGACACAGTTCATACCTTCGACGCATCCTAACACCAGCTTCGACAGAGAGTCGAAGTGTGACACTTCCAGCAATCTGCCACAGCTCTCGGAGAACAGCTTCATTATAGTCTAGTACCCAATTTCAACTGTTCTTGGTACTTAGAATCTCCTTCCTGCTGTTACTTCTACTTAGGAGGTCCAGGCTTGTCCCTATACTTCTTTAATCTACTTCCATTCACCATGGAAGTTTGAATTTCTCCATTCAATTTAGCTAACCAGACTGCACCACCATCAGTAACTTCCTGAACTATGTATGGTCCTTTCCAATGGATCTTGAACTTACCTGGGAACTTCATGAATTTACTATCGTACAAGAGCACAAGATCACCAGTCTGGAAATGCTTTTTCTTAATGTGTCTATCATGCCATGCTTTTTCTCTAGATTTCTGCACTTGCTGCTTGAAACCCGTAATCAATCTGTCTTCTTCTAGTTCCAGTATCTTTGCCAGCCTTTCACTCAACATGGCTAGATCATCCATCTCTGTGAAGGCAGATATTCTGAGGCTAGGAACAATGTATTCCATGGGCATAACTGCTTCCTGTCCATATACCAGCCTAAAAGGTGTATGGCCTGTCAACTTCTTGCACGTGGTTCTATAAGCCCATAGTACTGCTGGAATTCTAAGATCCCAATCATTTCTGTTAACATTGCAAACCTTCGTCAGAGCGTGCTCAAGGATCTTGTTAAAGGCTTCGACAATTCCATTTTCTTGAGGATGGTAGGCAGTACTCTTCTGATGATATACTTGAAATTCTTCGGTCAATGCTTCAATAGTCTTATTTAGGAAATGTGATCCTTGATCACTCATAAGAATTATAGGACACCCAAATCTTGACAAGATATTATCGAAGATGAAATTCGCAGCTATAGCAGTGCTACAATTCTTGACTGGTTGAGCTCTGACCCAATGAGTAAGGTAATCAATCACTGTAATAATGTATCTTGCTCCAGATTTCTTTGCAGGGGGATTGATTGGTCCCACCAAATCAATAGCCCATTTGTCAAATGCTTGTAAAGTTACCTGTGGAACCAAAGGCATCTCATCCCTCCTGGATGGTTTGCCTGTCCTTTGACAGATATCGCAGCTATGGCAATACTCTCTTGCATCCTTATGAATTGTAGGCCACCAAAATCCTGTTGTCAGAATCTTCTGAGCTATAACTTTTCTTGCATAATGACCTCCTACTGCTCCCGAATGTGTCTCAGCCAAGATCAATGGATTTTCGTGCTCTAGGACACATCTGTGCAGTATTTCATCTGGTCCCATCTTATATAGCTGTCCTGCTATCAAGGTAAAGTCAGCTGCTCTGACCACCAGCTGCTTCTTCTGCTGTGTCATCATCTCAGAGGGTGGAAAACCTGTAGACAAGTACTGAACAATATCCTGAAAATAGTCATCAACCATTTGGATGGCAAACAACTAGGCATCAGGAAGACCTTCGTCGAAACTAGTGGGCTCTTCTCCTGACTCGAGCCTCGACAAGTGGTCAGGCCCCAGGTTAAGTCTCCCTGGTTTAACTATGATCTCAAAGTCATACTCCTGAAACAGAATCAGCCATCTGCATATCCTTCCACCTAACACAGGCTTGTTAACCAAATAGTTCAAAGTAGAATGGTCAGTGAACATCTTAAAATGCGATCCTAACAGATAGTGTCGAAACTTCTGCAAGGCATAAACCATAGCTAGACCTTCTCGTTCTGTCGTAGTATAATTATTTTCTACTGTGGACAATTTTCTACTTGCAAAAGCAATAGGGTGATCAATATTACCTTCACCTAATTGAGCCAATACTACACCTAAAGAAATGCAATATGCATCGACATGAACATGAAACTCCTTATTCCAGTTAGGGAATACTAGGATAGGGGTAGTTACCATCTTTTCTTTCAAAATGTCCAAGATTTCTTGACACTCAGGTGTCCATTCAAACTTAATATCCTTCTTCAACTTCTTCTCCATAGGGGCTGTAACCTGAGCATATCCTTTGATGAATTTCCTGTAATATCCAGTATGACCAAGCGTAGTACGAAGTTGCTTAATAGACTTTGGAGGTGGCAAGTTCACAATGATGGCTATCTTCACAGGATCCACCATCAATCCTTGCTTGCATACAATATGACCTAGCAGAATTCCAAAAGGTGCACAAAAGATACACTTCTTCAGGTTCAATGAAATCTGATGCTGTCTACAATTGTCCAGCATAAGCCTTAAGCTAGCTATATGATCTTTTAATAAACCAAAGATAGTCCAATCATCAAAGTAAACTTCCAAGAACTTATGAATGAATTCCTTAAATGTAGATATGACTACCCTGGAAGACATAGCAGGTGCATTCTTCAATCTAAAAGGCATAACTGTATACTGAAAAGAACCCATTTCTGCAGTGAAGGTTGTTTTATGTCGATTCTCTGGAGCAATTATGATCTGATGGTAACCTGAAAATCCATCTGTAAAAGAATACACTTCTTGACCTCCGACATTGTCTAAAAATTCATCTATAAAGGGAGTAGGAAATGGATCATGTAAATAGGCATCATTCAGCTTCCTGAGATCAACACAGATTCGTATTTCTCCCTTGGTATTCTTTTATTGTACCACCATGGGGATGACCCATTCTGACTCTTCGACAGTCTTAATGATTCCTGCTGCGAGCATCTTATCTAGCTCCACCCTGACTTTTTCTTTATACTTAGGGTTCAGCCTATAAGGGCACTGCTTCACAGGCTTCGCATCAGGTTTCAAAGGGATTTTTATCACTCCTATATCACCAAGGATACCTTTCATTTCTGAGAAATTCGTCGAAAATAGGTCCTGATGCTCATGGAGAAGTTGGGTCACTTTGCTTACTGTTTCTTCATCCCAATAATCTCCAATAGTAGCATACTTAGGCATTTCTTCTAACCCAATGTTTACTTGCCTTATCTTCAAGGGCTGAGTCACTTCTGGTGCTTCGACTGTTGGTCCATGTACTTCGCAGTGTCCTTCTGACTTAGGAATATTGATGTTGCGTGGGTCATCATCTTCGTCAATTGTGAGGTTATAGCATTCTACTGCATTGCCTTCTTGTTCTTTTCAATCAGTTTGGTACTCGGCTATTTCTTTACCATCAAACACCTTAGTGTGGATCAGCCTAACAGCATGGTGAAGCTCCACCTCTTCATACCAATTCTTCGCGACAGGTTCCAAGATGTGCACAAACCGATGTACCCATTCTTCACTAGGGACATGCTTCCATGCTTCATAAGACTGCTCCAAATGTTCCTGAGGGCTAGTCTGACCATTAAACCTGGTTCGCACCTCCTGAGGTTGATCCACGAATCTGAGGTGAAGAACCTTTTGAAAAGCTTCCCAACTCTGAATATACTTCTTATGACCATTCCACCATCTGGCAGCTGTGGCTCTGAATACTGAATCTAGAGTCTGCATTTTCTATGAATCTGGTACCTGCTCTGAAAATTGCACAATAAAATCTGCTGGGTCTGTCAAGCCATCAAAAATAGGTAAGGCTTTTGTCTGTAAGCTAAGCCATCTAAGAGACTTGGTAATTCTTGCACACCGATGTCCATGTAGCTCATACAGTCTATTTTGCCAGTTCTCTAAGCTGTCATCTAAATTAGTCATGCAAGAACTGTCACACTGCCAATCCATTATACCTTCAGTAGTGGGGTTAACATAGTCTTCTTCTTTAGCTGTGATGTTATAAATATGATCTAAGACATCCTGATCTTCATCTTTGACTGGCTCTGTATACCTTTCTCCTTGAGAAGGGTCCAATGGTACTATGACTCTCAGGCCTTTTCCTTCGAAAGTCATCTGTCTCTTCTTAAGGTTGATTACTGTATCATTGTTTATTGCCCATTCAATTCCTAGCAAGGCTGGACAGGGGTTGCTATCATCGATTATTTCAATGACTTCAAAATCTGCTCGGGTACTGACTCCATCAATATCTATTGGTACACTAGGGATTATTCCCAAGGGCATAATCCTCTGCTGATTAGCTAATTCTCAACTGTATAGGGGACCACTCAAGCTTAGGTTTTCTCATTTGTTCCCAGGTATGCTTAGTTAGGAATTTCACTTCTGATCCCAGGTCTAAAATGATATCAGTCATATCATACTCTCCTATCTGAGCATGCAACCTCATTTCTCTTCCAGTCCTTCTAACTCTATTAACATTTTTTCCTTTATCAAAGCTTCGTTGGGATTCGCAAGATTGAAGAACTTTCTGTAACTCATTCAAGGCATTCTTATTTCTTAACAGCTTCATACAACTTTGTAAGAATGATGTTAGTGTACTTACTTGATCTGGCGAAGCTTCTTGGGACTGCGACTGCTGCTGATGTTGGTGCGCAGTTGCTACTGAGGTTCCTGGATCAACAAAGTCTCTTTTAAAATCCATAAATGTTTCTTTTTCTCTGTCAACATCAAAGGTTGGAATATTCTCTGGGGTCTTGCAGACCCAAGCCTCGACAGACTGTTTCTTCGTATTCTGCACTTGTGTCGTAGCTCCACTCCTTGTAACAACATTAATAGCTGGGACAGATATTTGCTCTAAAGCAATCATCTGAATATTCTGAGTAGGAGCACTATTCCTTTCTTGTATCTTGGCTATCAACTATGGGCATTGCTCAATCACATGATCGACTGCTCTACAATATCAACATGTCGTAGTTGGGTTCTGACAGTCTCTAGCTAGATGGCCTACCTGATTACAGTTGTAGAAAATAACTTGGCCTCGTCCAGGCATATGACCATGACCTCTGAAATTACCTCGACCTGGGTTACCACCACGGTAGCCATATCCATTATTGCCTTGTGCATCGTTTTGTACCCTGTAATCATCATAGGTTCGCTCTCTCATGAGGTCAAAGCTACGACACTCATCCTCATTGTGTCCCATTGACTTACAAAACTTACAGTAGGGTTTCTTAGGTACTTGAACATATCTTTATAGCAGATAGCAATATTCAAGTCGATGCTAGCCAGTTGTTGTACAGATCTCACAATATAGGACAACCGGGTTAAATGGGTTTGGTGCATCAGTACTAAGGTAGTTTCTTAGTGCAAGGCACTATTCTTTGTCATGACCTTCTGTCTTGCATCGGGTACACCAAACCTCCTCTCGAACAGATTTTCCTTTCTTCATGTCGTGAAACTCCAAAGCCATTTCTGCCAACTAGGCCTATATCTGGGCTATGCCAGAATTGTCTCTGACAGGAGATATTTCAAGCTTCATGGCAATTTCCAATGCCTCTTGCTGATCAGCAACCTTCTGTTACACAAGTGGAGTCCTGATATGCGGCAATAATGCTGCAATGAACCACTCTTTATGCTGTTTTGGTCCAATTGTAAAACTGACTTGATCCAATAGGACCTTGAAGCTCTGATCAAAGTCCCACACTGATTCACCTCTCTTTTGCTTAATTTCCTTTAGTTCAGTTATACATTGCGACTATGATTTAGGTTTCTTGAATTCCTTTATCATGGCTTTTTTAATATCGGCCAACATATAGTTCTGAGTACTAGAAAACTTCATAAACCAGGTCAAAGCGCGGTCTCTGAAAGAGGTGATTAGCTGCGCTCTTCTTGTATTTTCATCTGTAATACTCTTAGCAGTCCACACAGCTTCGCATAAGAACCAAAATGGCTCTAGATCCTCTAATCCAGTTCCGTTAAAGACTGGGAGTTTGATATCATCATTCACATGGGCCATATTGGATCGAGGGGCTGGAGGAGGGGGGCTGACAATAGGGGGAGGGGAACCTACTGAAGTAGACTGACCTACGACAGGACTACTAGGGTTACTGTTACTTTTAGATTGCGACGGGTTCTCAGGGGTAACAGGGCTTCTCTGCGGAGTTACAGGAGGGTTTCTAACAGAAGGGGTTTCCTCAGAGTCAGAGTCATCTGGACTTAGCAGGGTATACTCGGTATTCTGGCCTAGGGTATAGTATCCAAGATTTCTCTTGTATCTTTTACTGCTTCGAAGCAAACCACTTTGCTCGTCGAAGTCACTTTCACTTCCAAACATAGGTTAGTAATAATAATTCTAGCAATCTGATTCAAAAAGCAATATTCCTTTTTCAGCCAAAAGCATTTTAATTCTCAAACTGAATGAATTCAAGTACCTACCCCTTGGTCCTTTGAAAAACTGTCGTTCAGCTTTGCTGAAGGAAGTACTCGTGTCGATGGAAAACTCCGTCACAAATGGTTCAAGGGTTCGCGTTGTCCAGAAATCAACAGCTCGTGATATCGCGTTGTTCACCCTTTTCAATTAATTCTTGCTGGGGTCCAGTCAGGAAACTGATCTTCTTGGAAGTTTGTCCTTCTCTTTGTCAACCTGGATAACCATTGGTGCAATTCTATGTGGATACTACCAAAGAAAATTTCGTAAATATTAGCAAAAACGTACCTTTGTAAGAATTCCTCTGAGCTACGATGTGGATCCTTATTTTCTTGTTCCACAAATTTCAGATAGGTCTCTTCAATCCAGTCGTCGATTTATTTCACTGAGGGTCTCCAGAACATAACCCTCTAGGTACAACGTAAATCCCTCTTGAGCAGATACTGTTCAATCGACAACAGACCCAATTTGTTGGGCTATGGGCAGACCCAGGTTTTATACCTTTTATCTTCACACCAACAAAAGACCCACAGTGTTGTCCCTTTCGGCAACAACCTGTGAACAGGTTGCAGTCTCACCCGAAACAGCTATGGGGTGCCGTAGAATCAGGTTTCTGCAAGCAGAAGAGGGATATTACTGTACCTTTAGCCTTCACAACAAATATCTATAAAAAATAGAGCTTAGGAATTCACTTAATTAGCTTCGCAGGTTAGATAAGAACGTTTCTTGCTTAACCCTTAACTGGGAATTCACAGCGAAGTTAATATTTTAACAGTTATCATATTTTAGCATTCACCTACTTATTAAAAGCATAAAACATAACAACAAAAAACAACAGAACCACCACAACACACGATATACGTGGTTCACCCCTAGTGTAGGGGCTACATCCACAGAACTATGTTTATATTCAACTCTTTACAAAAACCACAGTTCTGATCTACGCACTCAGCTGCATATCTTCTCAGTCTTCCACAAGCTGTGCACTTAGCTGCAGATATGTGCACTCAGCTGCAGAACCTATCTTACAAAAACCCTCTGCGAACATAGTTGCAGAGGTCTTCCACGCACACAGCTAGGACTTAACCTTAAACCATTAAGAATAGCTCTTAGCTTCGCATCACATTAGCACCATAAGATAATCGTCAAAGGCCTAACCTCACTCCTTTACATAAGTGCCTATTTATACAAGTGCACTATTACAAAACCATGGACTTAAACCATGGGCACCCAAAAACCATAACCCTGAGTTTAAACCATGGGTCATTTACAAAAAAAGGGGCTTCGACCCAACCCCGACACCCCTAAGACTATTTTGTGCCACAACTCCGCTTACAAGCTTCCACAAAAATTGCGGAGTTACCAAAATTTAGGACCTTGAAGGTCAGAACCCCAACACAAATCACCTGCACTTATATCAACAATACACTTATATCAAGAATGCAGTTATATCAACATCAGCCAAGCCAATGCAGTTGGGTTTATCAGGCCATCAACAATAACACATGCACTTATATCAACAATAAATGACCATTTGCAGCTTTCATTTCCAGCAGTGAGCTCTAATTCCACTACCCCATATAGCATAAGAAACCACCCCCTTCTCTGCTCTTCAGTCCCTCGGGAATGTCTCCTTCTCTGTGCTCTTTAGTAGGAGGTAAGATGAGCCCAAGCCATAGTCCATTTGGTGTGCAACACCATATTGCATCTGTTTAGCCTGACAACACACGCAATATAAGCAACTCATCAGCGTTATTGTTCTAAAACTGGATTCACATTTCATATCATTCACTATCAAGTATTGAGACACTAGGAGTGCGTCCACCCTCCTAGGATGTAATCAATATTGAAAACCCTTTCATGATCCGACATCAAGAAAGTGTGCACCCCTTTCTGATGTGAACCGTGTAGGTCCTATTCATACTCAAGCAATCTGCCATAATGGAAATAAAATTGAAACATGCTCTGCATATTGAATTTAACAATTTGACATGCATATTCTTAGCTAGGGCTAGAGAACACTTATCCATTTTCCGAGGTAGTATTCCTTCATTGAGGAATGGGGGCTCCCTTCTCCGAGTTGACAGTCCCTTGGTTTTCCATCCCAACTCATTTTTACATTTCATATCCACACATGTCTTACCGACATAATCTATACCATCTCACTCATGTTGCTTACCAAACATGTAGTGCAGATGAGACATTTCAAAAATGTCCAATGGAGTTTCACCCGAAACCCATTTCCAAGATAGGGGAGAACTTCCCCATAAAGTATGGCTCCTTCAAGCCATCACACATGGTCTTCCAAGCAATGACATTAGTAATTAAATTCAATAGGAATTTGCAACTCTGTCTACTACAGAAATTGATTTGCTTGGCAATGAGGTGATCCTCATTTGTGGGTCTCTTGTAAGCAGCACCATCATGGCCATTATGATTTTATGCTTACTAGCATAACATGAACACCCACTTACAATGCATCCTCCTGACACAATTCTATGCAAGACAATAGTGATTAGTAGTTGTCAGCAATTTCTTAAATCTAAAATTTACAATTTTAAATTGACAATTCATTCAGCATACAAACTATGTTCACAACCATGAGACTCTTCTCATGAGGTTTGACTCTTTCACATGGTGGATTTTGGTCTTTGTTATGGTCTTACCCACTTTGCCATGCCCCAAACAATCTACCTGAAACCTGAACCTCAGTCAACCAAACACTTAGTAAGTCTTGATGCATATAACTTTTTCATTGCTGCAACAATCACTGAAGCATTTTCAGGATTTATAAGATTCAAACACTTCCATCTATTAATCATATCAATATTACCAAACTCATTTACTTCATGCAATTATTATCATACTAAAATTTGCAAGGTCACATCATTTATGCCAAAATGAAATGTTCAGATACTCCTTACTCCACAAGCGTATCATTGTACCACCTTGCCCTTCCATAGAGCATTTCCGGCATCCAATCGATCATGACTACCCTCTTCATGCACTTACTATCCTACATTGATAACAACTCTTGAGATGGTTCCAAAATTGTCATCAATTCATCATTTCAGCCATTAGTTATTCAGAATAACTCATGTACTATCTCTATGCATTCATGCATTGCATCGCAACATTTGCACCCATACTTATGTATGCATATCTGCAACATTTACTCATACTTTTCATATGTATCCTTTCAATGCATAACTACAAGATTTATAAAATATTTTAATGCATACCCACTCAATGCTACCTTGCATTGATTCAGGAATACTATGCATTCAAACATACCATGCATGGCCTAACCATGACTACTTCATATAGGATGCATGACTATAATCAAGATCATCAGTGCTTACTTTCCTTGGGCTACTAAGCTCATAACAACATAATACATGCATGACACCTTTCTCTATGAATGCAGTATAAAATTTAAATACCTATATGGTATGAGACCTCTTGCTTTTACCACTCCATGCAATTGTCATAATTAAACTCTTACCTTCATGGGTCCTACTTACACCCTTGACATTACCAATTTGGTTGGTCCTTTGCAGGAGATTGTAGAATTTGCTCACCAAATTGTGATTCTAGACTTGTTTCCTTATTCCTTTCTCCATAGGGTTGCTAGTCACATTCATCAGCATCAGCAACATATTCATCCATGTCCATGTTGTCGTTGTTTTTTCCACCACTAGTGGAAAATGAGAGATTAGTGACCAAGAGACCAAAAATTTTGGTCACCACAGTTCTTTTCAAGGGATAAATGACCAAAATTGATAAATTTATGTGAGCCAACTAAAAAATACCAAGATAAATGACCACTTTTGGTCACGGGATAAAAACCAACTAACAACGACCAAGATAAATGACCAAATTTGGTCACGGGATATCTAGACTAAAAATGACCAGATATCAATTGGTCATTTATTTGGTCATTTTTAGTTATCACTCCGGCAATGAAAAAAATTACAAATTTGACAATGATTTTGTACATTTTACTAAATTATAACATATATATAATATATATTTACACGTCCCTATATTAACCAAATGTAATTAATGCAACCCACCTATATGTTAATTTGGACATGACCTTGGCATATAAAAAACCCACTAAACATTGGCATATAATGTTAATTATAAGGCTAATTTGCATGACCTTGGCATATAATTATAGTTTTCATAGTCTAATTTGGACATGAACTTGGCACGTTGGCATACAATTATAGTTTTTATAGGATTTTTACATGACCTTGGCATATAATTATATAAGTTTTTATAAGGATCGACAAGACCGCTAGACGTGGAAAAAACCAAAGAAATAAAACATATGGGTGATATAAAGAGTGTCATAATTAGGAAGTTATAATTAACACATGTTAGGGAGATTTACTATGCATAGAATGTGAGCCATAATTTATCGACATTGTGCATTACCAGTCCCCGACATGATGAAGAGCGGCATGGGGGAGAATATGGGAGGGTTCATATACAGTTGGTGAAACTTAATATTAATGACATTAACTAATGAGACCTCGATTTATCCGTAAGTGTCCCCAAATGTTAGTACTAGCATAGGGAGAGGTGGATATAGATATTGGACACATGCCTAAGAAGGTTGAAGATATTATAATGCTCATTGTTTATCCTTCAAACCTAGAGTGACATGATATAGTTCGAGTCTAGCTCACACTCTCCTAGTTGTTTTTTGGTGATTGACAATACTTGTTGTGAGATTGGTGAATATAGTGACCTTAACCTATTTCCACTTCCCTATAAATACCAATATGCATAAATAGTAAAACCTCCTATATAAATGAAAAGAAAATGAAAAATACAACAATCTTATCGATCATCACTATCAAACTCCAATTTAAAACTTCATGTACACCAAAATAAATATCCACTTACATTTCTTAAGTTATCCCATCTAAATGTTAAAAACACCATTCTTCTTCTTCTATTCATGTGTACAACCTAACTAACCATTGCAAATAATATCTATCTTTCACCTTCATAACCTTAACTCATTGTCATGGCTTTGAAATATGCTTCAAATGCATCCCAATGATTCATAACCTTGTTGTTGAAATGTAAGCGATAGGATTGAGAGCATTTAAAGGTCATAAATGTTGTCCACTTAATGCTTATTGTCCACCTTAATTCATGCCATATACATAAAGATGTTACTGATTCTCCCTAGAGAATCTAAACAATTTTTTAAGTTACTGCTATATAATGTGGTTGTGATCAGGGATCAAAATTCAAGCTGTCAAAGGGCTCCTAGGCCGTCAGTGAAGGGGAATTTAAAATTTGGATGTCATTTAAAATGGGGGTTTTAATTTTTATCATTTTAATAAAAAATGGAGCTTTTAAATTAAAATTACACTAGAATGGCTAAGATAAAAATTGCCCATCAACAATTTTTGTGATTTCGACTTGTACCAGCCTCCAAGATATTTCATATCATTTAAATGAGAAGATCCAATGTGATCGGGCGGGGCATTGTCAATTGAATTCCTGGATGAGATGATTTTCAGTGGCTGCCTTCCCAATAACGCCACTTACATGGGCTCTGTCAGCAAGGTAGATTTACTGAAGTTGTTCTTGTGAACGAGAACGAGATGGTGGCCATAGTTTCCGAGCTCGATGTTTTCATTTACATTTCTTTGATTGATGGGCTTTGTAAAATGGGAGAGCTTGATTTTTCCATAAAAATGCAGATTCTCATGGTTGAGAAGGGGATGGCCCCAGATGTTTTTACCTACATCAGTTTGATTCAGGGGCTCTCTGATGCGGGTCTGTTGGATGAGGCTCTGGGGAGTATTTCTCTTATGGAAGTTTTGTTCAGACAACAAGGTTAGTATTTTAATCATCCCATATTTGGAAATCGAAGCAAATATGGGATCGCTGGATTTGGTAATACTCATCATGTAAAAAGAGCCTGAAAGTGTATCTGTATTTTTCCTTGGATTAGTTTTGGTCTTGTGAAGGAGAAGTCATTTTTAAGAATATGGACTCAAATTCCATGGCAAATCATGGTGGTAACAACAGTAGCAGCAGCCATGATCATTGATGGCCCTCTAAGATGCCGGATTGGCATTTAAAGAGTCCTTAGGACTGGAAAGGTTGCATAGGGCTTTACAGTACGGCCAGGGATAGGTATGAGAGATTACCCATGGCTGAATGGGTTTGTTCAGAAGAGGGTTATAATATTGGGAAGGAGTTATTCCATGGGACGAACATGGTTCATGAGTCCTCGCCCCTGTCTGAGCCTCTCATGGCTGCTGGTAATTTTACTGAAGTCATCAACGATGGGAGTTTTTTAGGAAATCGTAAGGCACAGTCTCCTCTGGATGTCAAGATTCATCAGAATCCTTTGGCTGAGGGTTCTGTGAAAAGCAAAGGCAATGGATTATTAAATGGTTTCCTTGTAGAAGGGGTTGCAAATGGTGGTAATTTTCTTGGGGGTTTCGAGTATAGCCATTCTGTTTAGAGAAATATGGTGGTAGTTGGCTTGGGTGGGACTCGGGAGGAATGACAATTATCAAAGTGCTAACAAGGGTCCCATGAGAGAGAACATTAATGTCATCAAGGATGTTCAAGGGGATTCCTTAACATGCCTTAAGCTAGAAAAGCGGCAACAATTTGGAGACTCTGTGAATTCAGCTAAGGTAATTAATCCAGTCACTCGTAATAGTGCTTGAGATTGCGTTTATAAGAAGCCGAGGGCTTTGCCAGCTTTGACCATGCAACCTCCCAGTTGTCAAGTGGAAGGATGCAACGTAGTGTTGGAAAATGAAAAATAATATCACAAGAGACATAAAGTCTATGAAATGCATTCCAAAGCCCCCAAAGTCATTGTTCTTGGTACCGAGCAACGCTTCTGTCAGCAGTGTAGTAGGTAACTAACTAGGAGACGGTTGCACCTCACTATTTTTTTTTCTGAGTAGGTCAACATGGATCCATACATACTAAGTATATAATTTGATAATACACATGAATAATTGGGTGTTTTGGTGCCTATCTAGATTCCATGTCATAGCAGAATTTGATGACGTAGAGAGAAGTTACAGGAGAAGGTTGGCAGGACACAATGAACGTTGGAGGAAGAACTTGTTAGATTCATTGGCTAACTCCGGCAGCCAAGGTAATTTTATATAAATTTTCCTTTCCTGTTACTGTAAGGCGGAGATGTGCATGCATTCAAGCACAAGTTCATTAGTTCACAACCTATTAATTTTTGAAGACTTTAGTTTTATATTTGTCAAAGGATAATTCTCTGAATTATCCCTATGAAACTTTGAGATGATGAATATGCAAAAACCTCCATTGTTTATTGTTCAGGTCTACATCTTTTCGATACTTTATCAGTTTCTCAGTAATCTCAAAACATTCAGCTTTGGTTGTTTCTGCTTCCCCTATAGATTTTATTTTACGACTGAAGCTTCGGAGTTCTAGCATAGGCTGCCTCTTGTTTTGAATTCCTTCAACGCCATCAAGAATGGTCTCGTAAGTGAGCATGTTTTTTCGTCCTCAATCCATACTTCCAAATTTATAGCCATAGATTGTACTATACGGCTTGACCATCTGTCTGAGTTCCTTTTTGATTATAAACCTTAAAGCGTCTGAGCAATTGTAGACTTATTCCCCAATCAAATAGATTGAACACAATGTAGGCAGGGATATACATTCACTTTTGCAATTTTACAAATCCCATTTTGCAATTTAATTTTTTGTTTTTAATTTTTGTCATCAAGTAAATGAAATGTACAATTAATTTATTGTTGTCATTTGAAATGTAAGATTTTTGAAAGCCCTTCATCAATGAAGGGCTGCATGAATATATAACCTTCTATATGAAATTAAGACCAGCCCTTCAATCTTGATCCCTGGTTGTGATATTAGCTCGTCTTTAAAGGATATGTCATATGGAGTTCTTAACTATATCAATTGTAGATGCGTTCCTTCCCTCTTGGATCTCAATCCTACATCATTCTGATAGATATTAAATTGCAAAACTAAAGAATTTACATTTTGGAACGATAAATAGAACATAATGGCGGAAAACACCAAGACGAAGAGACCCTGAGACAGATTGCATAAGAGTTTTAGGAATTGGCCTTGTTTCTCAACTCGAGAAATGCTGATATTCAACTGGTCCCTTTCTGTCATGCTTGTTCCTGGGTTTCAATGCTCTTTGGTTACCTGGGGATTGCCTTCAAATTTGTAGAAAAGGACTTTGTTGCCAAGGTATCTTAATACTCAGTTTTTCTTCTACTGGGCATACTGAGCATGATTGAATACCTTTTTATTTTAAATTTGTCAGTGGAAAATACTGAAAGAATATGTTAACATAGATTGATTAATGGGAAAAAAACTTTGAAAATGTGCATTGCTGGCTAAATAAAGTATTGAATGATCTTTGATTGCATGGCCCTGATGGCTTTATGGGAATCGATACGGTGACCACCTAATTAACATCTGCTAGATGTTAGACTATAACATTATGTTCTCATTCCTGTTTTGAGACTGGGTCATTACATTGCTACTCAGGTTTATATGCATAATATACACTGGGAAGTGAGTGGGTTGACATTTTTTGTCTCCCCAAACCCTCTAGGGCCATTTATCAGTTCGTCCCCATTCTGGTAACATAGGTTTCTATGATTCTGTTAGTATGAGATGGGTTCGTAGGCATAGTTGGAGATTGGTCTAATAAATAACATTTCTGTCCATGGCATGCGTAGGGAAATTGAAGAGAGGGGACAATAGTGTACTATGTGAATGAAGGCATATTCTAAGAAGGAATCCAACCTTGGACCATTAAATGGTGCTACTACTTACTAGAGGAAAAGTTGAAATACTCATTGACTGAAAGTGCAAAGTTCTCTGTGTAAAGTTGTAGTCTGAAAAGGGTTTTTCATATGCTAGAGATGGGGTTGAATTTCTTGTCAAGAAGTGGCTAGTTTACCCAATACAAATATACATTTATTAGTCTTTGGCCATTTGAAGAAGGATTTAGCGTTAAGGAAGAATCTTACCCATTGTTTCCAGAATTGCCATATATTCTAAAGAGAAGGGGTCATGGCGCTTAGTTTGGGTTTATTTTGAAGGGAAGCAATGATTATATCATAGCTGGGTGCTTAGTTTTGGAAATTGGGCACATTTCTCTTATTTATTACATCATTGGAAGCTACAGGAAGGTTCTCTTACTGGAAATGTCTAAGATTATCAGTGGGTGTAATATATTGTATGCTGGTTGTAGTTATTTCTCTCTCAAGATTTGGTTCTTATGGGGCTGCCAATACTTCACAAAAAAGACCATATATTCCAGATCTGATTTCTCCTTGTATTGTTGCTGTTATTCATATGAGTGGAGGTATTACGGTTACATTTGATTTACATTTACAGTCTGAAATATTAATGTCAATTTAAATTGCAATTTTTTTGTGTTTGCTGAGATATTACATGGCATGACAGGTCATATATGCATAAGGATTCAATTAGTTAGTTCTTTTAAACTTCGAATCTCATAAACCACAAACCAAGGGTAGATAGAAACCTATAGGGAGGTGCACACTAAGTGTTTGACAAAAATCCAAAATCAGTCCATAAGGTGTAGCAATAAAGTACCGAGTCTAAGAATACATCAAGCACATATCCAAACTTATCTCCTAGTCCTGCAATTTATTTCTTGTCAATCCCACACTACAACAGTCATCGGACAATAGAATGAGAATGGATATTAGTCATCTACAGGCAGTTTAAAAGAATATATATATTGTGCACACGGGTTGGGATAATACACAATACCATGTAGCTTAATGGTAGAATCAGTTGCAGAGAAATTGAGAAAGCCAATGTAAGAGAAAAACCAAAGTTTGGTCAAAGACATTAAAGAATTTGCAAGCAAATTTTTAACCTACAAACTATTATCAGACATAATTTAGGCAGTTTCAGAATTTCAGAAAAAAAGGATTGATCTATACATGAGTATATTGAGCATTTTTTGAAGTTGCATATTTAAACAAATCTGCAGGAATATGATGGAAAATTAGCATCCAAATGCTTTAATGGATTTCCTTTTCATATATAAATGATTTGGCCACAGGGAAGTTGTATTCAGTTGATGAACAACTCCAGTATGCATTAAAGGTAGAAGAGAAGTAACAATAGAAATAGAGGCAGAGCATCAACTAAGAGGGGTTTCCACCTGTAGGTCAAATCTAGAGATAAGAAAATATAAGATAATTTTATGAATGTCCAAAAAATGACCATAAATAGGTCAATGGAACTTCTAGGTACAATAGTGTGATATACACAGTGGGAGGACTAAGGTTTTTCCTAGAAAAACATGATATAAATGAAACTAGCCTATGCCGTAAAAGACCTAAAGTCTACAGCCTCAGAGCATGGAGCAGGGAAAATAATCAAATAAATAGTGCAGGTATGTGAAAAATATGCGGAGAACCCAAGGGAAACACCAACCATTATCAAATGGGAAGGCTCACCTAGGGGGTGATCAACCTCCCTTCAAATTTCATTCAATCTCTCTATCATTGGAGGTTGTAGAGAAGAAACTCCTAATAGATGTCTAATCAAATGAACTTAAAATACACCTACGTTTGCTTCTATTGAAGAATATAAGGAGACTAGAAAGATGAGAGAAGAAGATGTTGAGAGATTGGATGTGGAAGAGAGTCAAAAATTTCTCAAAGTTATATGATTTTCTAAATTGCAATGTTAAAGGTCATAGAGCTTATGAATGTCCACAAAAATTAAAAATAAAACTAGCAAGAACTTGATTTTGTTGGAAGAACTTTAGGATGCAAGCATTGAAGCTGAAATAGGATAAAAATATGATGTTGCAAAAGACATTGGTGGTTGTAAATGGTGAGATTGGAGAATTAGGTTGTAGAAGGAATAATGTAGCTGGCTGCTGAACTGCTTGCAAGTGTAATTGTAAAATGTGCAAGCCTACAAGGATATTCTTAATACTTGATCTTTAGACATCTTGGTAAGGATAGAAATGGTTCTAAAACCCGACCTGTTTCCTTATCTAACTCTTAACAAATTTCTTTGTTTCACAAGGATCATAACTTGTTGGTGAATAAATCATGTCATCTATCTTTTAATATCAGACCTGTTATGCCAGATTTAGTTGGCATATTTTTGAGATTATTTTTGCTTCATCAAGTGATATATCGCAAGCAACTATGGCCTATTTTTTTCTATTTATTAGACTAGTTATCACATAATATGGTGATTTATATATCCACAGATATTGATGATTTCCAAACTGGAGGAACCTTGGGAATCTTCCCTAAATTATCATGCCAGGTTGGGTGCCCTCTCTTCAGGTTTCCTGGTTCCACTGAGAATAGATCTAGACTAACCAAGGAAGGTGACCCTAGTCCAACTTTCCCAAATACTTGCCGATGGAACCATCCTTCTCACAGTAGTTGAAGGATTAGTTTATCCTTGAATGAGAAAACAATGAAGACCCAATAGATGTTAGAGTTAGCAGAACTTCAACACACAGACAACCTACATGGTAAGATATTTTTCAACCGGACCGGTGCCCTTTGCTACCAGTATGAAATCGATTTTGACCATTTAAGGTCTCGGGTTGGGTGCCATTCCTGATTGAGCAAATCGGAATGGAAAATATAATCTTTGGTATGCAAGTAAGGGCTAGACTTGGGTTTAGAGGTGGCTGTCCTAAAACTTGACTACTATAGAAAATGGACCACCACATAAAATGAGTGTATGGATCTATAATAAAAAAAACACCAAAAAGACAATGTGCTAAGTAGAAAATTACAGCCCTTATCTAAGCCAAATTAAAGATGATTTAAGATTGAAAATATTATGCAAGGATGTAAGAGCTAACCGTGTGGATGTAAGGCACTCATGTTCTCAACCATGGCTTGGGAGGTCTGCACCGGACACTTGTGAAATTTTTATCACGATCTGACCCTGAATTTGGTTTGTAGGGTATGTACAAATGATGTTTGGACGGGGATCTTTTGTGTCACTGCAAGATTGCTTATGAAATAACCTTAAAGGCATAAACCAAGCCAGGAAAAAAATTCACAAAAGGGAAGGTAAATTTGGTTGGAGATTGCTTGTAGAATTTGGCTCAGTAGAATGTATGTGGGAAAGATGGAGGGGGAAGATTGTTTAAATAGGGCTAGATTTGGTTTGGACCGTGGACATGGAGCAAACTCAAATTAAGAATTGAAGAAAATTCATATCATTCTGTTTATGAAATGATAAATAGGATTGCAGTTTGGACAATCCCATCATAGTTGGAACCATTTTAGTATCTGGATTTTTAAATACTTTCAAGGCAGAAAGTTTCACAAGAACTTACATTAGTTTCCAATAACCATAACTGGACATGGGATATGTGACCTTAGAATTTGGAATCCTTGTTATAATCTGCAAACCCACTAGCCTCTGTAGGAAGTGTAACTGTCTTCTCCACAAGATACCAAAGAGTGTGTTCCTCCAAAATCATATGTAACTGAAACCTTCCATGGAATGAAGTTCGAAGGGCCCTCCAATTTATCTTTGTATCTGGGATGGAAGGTAGTCATACCATTGTTCCTGGAACAAAATGATAAAAAAAATAGATTAAAAATCACAAGTTTGCAGTGATTTTTTCAAACACGAACTCATGTATCCAACCCCTGAAACCTCAGGACAACTCCCTATCCTAGATAGAATCCCTCTATCTGTACACTTATTCCTAGAATTTTAAAGTAGATTTGCACCTATAATCTCTAATAAACTAATCTAGGAAACTAAATTGTGTAACCTATCAAAACAACAGATGAAGAATGCTAAATCTACAAATGAAAAACTCTAAAGATATGAACAAGAAGCTAGTAAATTGCAGTAACCAATCACATCACTTTTAATTAACTCAAACGAAGAAACTATTACATCTCTGTAATCACTAGCTGAAAGAAAACTGAAAATCAACAGAATTGAATGCCCTCGTGTCTTTATAACACAAGCAGAGGGGCTAACAATAAATCTGGGTTACATGCATCAAATTTGACGGCGTCAAGATGCCTAGGATAGAACACCTTCATGAATAGAAATACCAATAAATCATGCTAAGATGAAGTGAAATAGGAGCCCACATCTCTTTGGTAAGAATGCCCTTCCTGAAAAGAACAATCCTCATACACATTCCCTCCTTCCCTAGTGAACTGTGGCTATCTGAATCTAATCTGCATGTGATCTAATTTAGAACTACAGAGAAGATCTAATTTTAGAACTGAACTAAAGACAAAAATAACACATCTATTTATGGCTGGTGCATGCATGCATGCTCCTTTGCTGTTGGAACATTGAACATTGATGCACCCTCACCTATAAAACTTCATATGCACCATCTCACTCATAGCAATAAGCACATCAGCTCTAATCACATGCTGGAACAGGTATTGCTGAGTGCACTATGGCTAGAGAGATAGAATACTTCAGAGCAACAAGTAAACTAACAGCTATGACAGGGGAGTCTGATGTCTGGGAGAGTGTTCCAAAAACCCCCATTTAATCAATTGATTCTAAGCATTCAAGAAATGACAAGCAATGGAAGTACACCTTGATAGTTTTTAAAGTTCAAGATGCTATGGGAGAGACTTGGCTTTGTGGAGAACACTTTCCTTGCAAAAAGGAAGTGTTAGTTTTGGTTGTTGTTGTAGATATTTTCCCCTTCAACAGAGGTGCAGCAGATTCTATAACCACATATTCGTCAACAACAGGTTCAACAGAAGTAAGTTCTATAGTAGCATGATCTTTGGCAACAAATTCATCAACTGCAGATTTTATAGCATCCATACCTTGGATATGCAGTAGAAAGATGCACACTGGATGAGGGTGTGTCAGTGTTAAGGTGGTGCAACACTGTAGTTATGTAGACAGTAATAGTGTGTGTACATGCCTACAACATGCATATTCAACCTTAGTTATTTAAAGTTTCAGTGGTTTGTTTTTATTAAATTGTTCCAGACATAGCCTTTGTTTTAATTAGAAGATTGTTGTACTTATTTTATCTTTTCCAGATTTAGGAAAAGGTGCTTGGCTTGGGGAATTTTGCATATTAAGGAAAAGGTGCCAACCTTAGGGACTTTTCCAGTTTTATCTAAGGTGCATGGGCTAAGGGATTTTCCAGAATTAGAACAGGGCACTCTATTCCAAGAAAATTGCTCATTCAGGGAGGATGCACTTTTCTAGGTTAAATTTAGGGTTTATAATTTTCGATTCTCAACTTAGGAGCTCTATTTTGTAAATATTTACCTTCTACATTCATAAAAGAAGGCAGTGTGGGTGAGTGTTATTCATTCAGTTTTGTCTGAGAGATTTGAGTGAGTTTGACAATTGAGTTTTAAACTATTATAATTTATGCTTTCTGAGTAAATAAACACGGATGTGGTTGGTGCTGATATATTAGCTTGTAATAATTTTCAGTTATCACAAATAGTGAAAAAGTGAAACCTAATATATGTAAGTTTTGGGTGTATGCAATGATTTCAATACTGCTATTGCTTTAAAGTTTAACCATGGATTGCAAGTTAGTGAATAACTAGACATAAAGAAACAACTTGAAAATGCATTAAAGAACTTTGCTTGTAAATTGACTTAACTGCAGTGTTGAAATAGTCTTTCCAGTAAGCACCTATGATATGTTTGTTCTAGATATAAGTTTGGTTGAGATATGCCATATCATAGCATCTCCTCAAAGGTGATGAGCATCAAGCAAATATGGAAAGAGGATAGAATAATGAATATTAAGAAAATCCTTTACAACATAATCTTTTGCATCAAAAGTATTAGGAAGCACAACATCCCTTGATGGTAGTATTCATGAACTCAATTTTGGATTTTGAATTTACTATCATTATTCCTTTATGGATTTTAAGTAGAGACTCCTTGTCATTCATGTTGTGGACTTATCAGATAAATAAATAAGTTGATTACATATCATGAGCACTGAGCAGTAGAACCTTCTAATTGTATTTTGTAGTGAATGATTCTCTATGTATTCAAATGGGAACTGCATCTGATAATTCAGGTATTGCCTCAAATCATCAGTTTTACAAAATCTGTCTACCACCAAATGTTAGACATTGTGGATGTTAAAGCATATTCAAAACATCCAATTCAACAGACATCCAAATTAATACAAATAGTGTGTAGCATCCTAAGGACCTTATTGAACTGAACTATAATGGCCAGTGTCCTGCAGTTTTCATTCTACAATGATATTTCTTCCTCTCGGAAATGTCATGTTGGTGACTGGGAATATTTAAAATGCTCCCGATTCATGCTCCGGGAAATATATTTTGGAATCTTGTATTTTGGCATCTGCAAATATATTTTCATTCTGTAAATTTCCCAACATGGTTAAATTGTTGAAATGTTTGTGATTTTTGTTTCGATAACCCACATGTACACTTAATTGGCCTGGTGTTCATTGTTGTATGGAGAAAAACTTGCAATTTTTGCATAAATGATCCTTATACTAGTACAATTTTGTGCAAGTTGAAGTAGACACTGGTAATATATATTTGTTGTATCTCTGATACTGTTGGTTTCCTTAGTTTAGTTGGTGTTATAAAAATTAATAATTATCTCTAAATCATTTTTTGTATTGCACCTGAGAGAATTCATGTATGTTTGGATTAGACATAATTACTTTTTGGGTCCTTCATTGGGATGACCATAAATAGTAATACTTGTACATTCCAGATTTTTAGCCTAAATTGCTTTATTCCCATATATCCAATAATTTTGCTTTCCTTGTGAGTGTTTGGTACTATAATTTACCTTTATGCCCATTCTGGTCACTTGTGTTGAGTGGTCATGCAATTTGAAAAGATTCAAAATGTTACTAATTTATTAATATTTTTGCAGGTGCCTTCAACCTCACTTGTAATGAGGGAGCTAAGAGAGACCTTGCTGCAAAGTCTCACAACTGTCTTTGGAGGAGATGCTCTTGGAAATGATCTCTTTGGAGAAGTGGCTTATCCCAAACATCACAAGCAATCAGAAGTTGCTAATATATATAGGATTACTGCAAAAACCAAGGTTTATAAAACTTCCTGTCAAATTATAAAAAGAAATTATCCATTATTGCTCTTCTTATTGACAAAAAAATTGATCTTTAAGATGAAATTTTAAGATTTTAATATTTTTATATCAAGGTCTCTGACCTAAAAATTTGATCTAAAAGAATTTTTGGTTGTGTAAAAAGAATAAATCATGTCATTCTCCCACTTTGTTTAAATGCAGGCAGTTGCACATGGATTTCCTATGGTTGCCACATAATGGAGGACATGTAGACATTAAACAGGTATATTGAAAATTCTACCTTCAAAACTAAAAGTCTGATTGGATCTAACGTCATCAATTGCTCTCTAATTTTTTCTTACAAATTGGTTCATTCTTGTGCACATGTTGAAGAATTGTTTGTTGGTAGATCCGCATAATGACAAGGAAATTGCAGCTGCTTTGTACAGAATAGTAGCTAATAAGAACGTCTGGTATGAATGTAGGAAAAATGGTCTGAAGAACATTCATCTCTATTCTTGGCCACAACATTGTAAAATATATTTGTCAAGGATTTCCACAATGGCAGAGTGAAAATGACTTCAATGAAAATATGGATTCTAAATCAGACATTGATTCATTCAAGGATGACCCAGATACATCCCTTAGACTCTCATTATATGCATATAAACCTTCTTGCTCAAATTCACTTAATAACACTATTGAACTTGATAAGCTTCTTCAAAATGAAGACAATGGGGAGGGTGTTTCTGATCACATTAGGATGATCATAGAGAAGACTAAGAACAATTAATCTAAACTATGAGAAGCAAATTATATAGGAAAAACAAATATTGATCGAAATAATAGCTTTAATTCTATGGGGAAACTACCTCTCAGGAGAAGAAAGCGTCTATTTGATATTGCAATGGATTACTATGGTGCTAGTGGAGAACCCCTTGTTAGTAAACTAGCCATTATTATCCAAGATATTATGAATGCATTTCACTCTGCTGGAAACTTCCCATCTCCTAGATTCATCTTATCAACTGCATTGACAGTTTCAGAAACTATTTCTGTGCTTCAGTCTATTGGAGTAAAATTGTCTGCATTTGATGCTCTAATTTGCAGCAGTGGGAGCCAACTTCTATATATAGCTGGCGATAGTATAGATTCACCCATATAAATAGATCTAGATTATTATTCTCATATCAATTATCGTTGGGGTACAGAGGGCTTGAGAAAAAAGCATGAGAAAACTGAGAGGTCCACAAAATTCTTGATTCCTAATGGAGGATGCTGAAGCATCTAACCCCCATTGCTTGGCCTATACAGTCAATAATATATCCACTGTAAGTTTCAATTCTAGATGTCATTTTTATTAATTGGTATATGTCACTACAGGAGTTGTATTCAACCTCCTGAAAATCTAGAAAAATATTGTTTGTTGATTAAGGCACCTGTTTACTAGCTCCAATTGCATGACATTAAAATGGCATTGCTAACAATTTTTTAGAAAGGAGTACAAGAGATAACTTTATTTATTCCAAATATTAGGGAGCCATGACAACTCTCTATTAGTATAATAGAATCAGGATTCAGGACTATCATTGAATATTGATTAGTCCTATCATCTTTTAAATATTTTACTTGGGTACAGTTTTGCCAGGCACCCAAAGCACATGAGCTAAGACGGAAATTGAGAATGCGAGGTTTAAGATGCCATGTGCTTTACTCTCAAAATTGTTCCCAGCTGTGTGTGCTACCTCTTCATGCTTCAAGATCTCAAGCTTTAAGGTGACAAAATTCTAGATAGTTCTTTGCCTCTGAATTTAATTGGATGGATTTGGTATTTGGCGAGTGCATGTTAAGCACTTCTGGCCATATTTTAAAGATTTTACTTGGGTACTGTTTTTCTAGGAACCCAAAGCACATGAGATGAGACGAAAATTGAGAATGAGAGGTTTAAGATACCATGTGCTTTACTCTCAAAATTGTTCCCGACTGTGTGTGCTGCCTCTTCATGCTTCAAGTTCTCAAGCTTTAAGGTGATAAAATTCTAGATAGTTCTTTACCTCTAAATTTAATTGGATGGATTTTTTCTTTGGCGAGTGCATGTTAATCAATTCTGGCTCAAACAAATCCCATGTAATAAATTCTTGTTGAGCAAGATCTGTATTACTAAAAGTTAGATTTGGTGATTTGCAGGTACCTGTATGTTCGATGGGGCTTGGATATAGCCAATATGTATGTGTTTCTGGGGAAAAAGGAGATACAATCTATGAAGAGATGATTGGAGGAATGCATAAGACACTGATATTGAGAGGGATCGTCTATGATGGAAGTGAAAAGATGGGGAGGAGTCCTTCTAGAAATGGAAAAGAAGACGTTTTCCCTTCACAAAGTCCAAATATAGTGACAGTTACTGTAAGTGATGATAAAGAAGAATTCAGCAGCCAAGAGATGATTGCAGCTCTGAAAACATTTTCTTGAGATAAATAATTCTGCATCCCATTGTATGTAACCAGATGCATTTTTACTAAAATAAAGGTTCCTAGTAAATTTTAGGGAGATGAAAACTACTAGTAATGTTTTAGAATATTTGTAAAAACCCAAACAGGTTGTTAAGAATTGAACTTTTACAGAATCCATCATATCCAAGAAAGAGCTACTAGGCAATACAATGGAGTTGGACTTCCTTTAGAGGTATTAGAAGTGTTTTTGTATTTGTTATAATAAGCACATATATAACTATTTGTTGGAATTGTTTCTTTTTTCCATGTTAAATCTTGTGAAATTACTATGTACATTTTTCAGTTATTTGTTTTTTATTTTTACCGAGCAACACAATTTATTGCTTAACATGTGTTGTTTGCAGGTAACCTTACTCGCAAGCTTTATAAAAACATGAAGAGGGCTGTTGCTGCAATGTGGATATAGAAGCACGCGCACAGATATAAATCTCAGAAAGCTCAGAAGCAAAGGTATCAAAAGTTTTTTTTATTTGTTATAATAAGCACATATATAACTGTTTGTTGGAATTGTTTCATTTTGCCATGTTAAATCTTATGAAATTACTATGTACATTTTTCAGTTATTTGTTTTTTATTTTTACTGAGCAATACAATTTATTGCTTAACATGTGTTGTTTGTAGGTAACCTTACTCGCAAGCTTTGTAAAAACATGAAGAGGGAGGCTGTTGCAATGTGGATACAAAAGCACGTGCACAGATATAAAGCTCAGAAAGCTTAGAAGCACGTGCAGTATAGATACAAAAGCATGTGCGCACATAGAAAGCTCAAAAAGAGGGAAATTGAGTATGAAGATTCTGTTGCTGATGCTTTTCCATTGAGTATGAAGAACCTGTTGCTGAGGGTTTCAAGTTTCTAAGTATGGTTTTGAAGCTGTCGTGGGATCCAAGTATGGCTTAGCAACAAAGTACAAGTGGGATGGTTTAGCCACTGTAATATTTTGAAAAGTCATCAGTGTACTAGATGATTTTCATGTAAAGTTATATGGAGATAGTTTTTGAGAAAAATCATTTATTGTATTACTTGACATTTCATATAATATAATTTGTGCGGTTTAAAACTTATATGGTTGCACTTTATATTTGCATAATTCAAATGTGTATTAGATGATGATAAATAATGTGTGATTCTTTTTTTAATTTAAACACAATACTATATTAAAAATTTATATTGATTAATAATGTACACCATTAAAACTACTAAAATATAATAACCACACATAAAACCACTAAAAATGACTAAATTAGTGACCAATAAATGAGATTAATGACCAAAATTCATATATAAAATAACAAAAAATTGAGATACATGTGACCAAACAATGACATATAAATGACCAAAAAAACGACCAAAATTCGCATATCAATGACCAAAAATCAGTTTTGGTGGCTAATTTGCGGCCTTTTAATACGCGAGCAAATTTGGTCATATTCTAGTTTTCCATGTGGTCATTAATTTGGTCATAAATGCGGTCATATATTTGGTCATCGATTCAAATATGACCAAATCAATGACCAAATATATGACCAAATTAATGACCAACTGAAAAGCTATAAATGACCAATTTTGGTCGCGTAATAAAAGACCGTAAATTAGCCACCAACGATCGCCAAACCAAAAGTGGTCATTGATATGCGGATTTTGGTCATTTTTTTGGTCACTAATCTCTCATTTTCCACTAGTGCACTAATTCCAACATCAATGCAATGATTATCATTAGTGGCTCATTATAAACACGTAATATCTTATGCATGCAAGGCTTATCCTCATACATTTCATGTATAAAACTTTTAATCATAATTAGCAAGATAGGGTTTAAGGAAATTTCCATTTATCAAGTCCCTCATCCCTGCATGGAACTCCTCTTCCACACAACAAATGGTTTGAATTCATGGTCTTGCTACCTCTAGTCATGCAATTCTTGGATATTTGTCCATATTGACAGCAGCACATTTCTTTTTCAAGCAATCACTAGCACTTTTCTACTTTGCATTCAAATTTTGGTGACTCTCCCTTGTTCCCTGCTAGATAAGATTTCCAACGCCTATCCACATGCTTCATTCTGACCTCAGGTGTGAAAACCACACCAATTCAAAAATGAAGGCAAAACACACCACTGAATTTTGGTATGAAACGCGAACTTCAGCCACCTAGGGTTTTCTTCTTGCTCAAAAATACAATGAGAATTCACTGCAAAACCCACTGGAACACTAGCTGGAATTTGCTGAGAAAATTTCCACTTTGAAAAACCCAAAATTTCCTTTGGCCCAATCGGACCCTTTTCCAACAATTTTTTTGACACTTCGGCGGTCGAAACACCTAACATTCTGCTGTATCAGACCTTCAGTCCTCTATAATTCTGGACTATTCATCGGGTCTCTATCCCACTATTTTTTCGGCGTTTTGGTGATCAAAACGTCTAAGCTTCCGATCTGCATTGGCAGGTTTCTCATGTATTTCCTTTTGACGGTCAGAACCTCGAGTCACTGCGACATTGGCATTCAGGACTTCTACGCATCGGAAGGTTAGTCCTATAGAATTCCACAACTGTGGACACTCAATCATCTAAATTTTTCTGATGTCCTTCTCCCATGGTGTCGGTGAATACTTCCACTATAATTTTCTGATCGGCGGTCGAAACAACTATCCATCGGAGGGATAGTCTACTAAACATCCGCAATGAAGGACACTCGATCAACTATCTTCCACCAATCAACACTCTAATCATCTATCAGTCGCCGATCATTGATGACCAACACTTAGAAAAATTCGGAAAAGGTTTTCTCTCTGTCGTTTTTCCCACGACACTCCATTGGATATTCCATCTACTATTTTTTTCCGACACTGCAGTGACTCCATCAACTACATTGCACTGCCATTTCGGTGGTCCTTCGTGGTTGAATTCCAATGGAAGTTTCCTCTTCACTGTCATTTCGTCGGCTCTCATTTCCAATAATTCTGGGCGATGTTTCTGGCACTTTCATCATCTTTTAACCTTTTTTGATCGGTGGCCTGATCCACTAATAATTTCTGATCGACGATTTGAAGCACAACTATTATGGCATTGGCAATCAAAACCTTTATCTATTGGAATATTAGTGCTCTAGACTTCCACAATGGCGGGTGCATGAACCACTAACTCCTTCCGATGTTCGTCAGCTACCAATACAACTAACTTCCGCCGATCGCCAATGGACGCAACACTTAGAAAAAAATTTGAATTTTCTTCTTTCATCGGCTCTTCCTTCAACTAACATTTGCTGATCCACTTCACTAGCTCAGTAGCTTCATCTTATATTCATCAGCGATCTGGTCCTCTAGTCATCATCGATCCCAACAACTAAAATTTTTTGATTGCCGATGATCTCATGCCGAAGAAAAATTTTGGAAATTTTTTCGCTACATCGGCGATCAACACAACTATCCTCTGCGGCATCGATGGTCAGGGACTCTATCCGTTAGAATGATAGTCCTCTAGCTAGCTGCAACGGTAGAAGAAAAATCAACTAAACATCGGTGATGCGATCAACTAATCATCGCTGATCGTCGATGATTTCATGACTTAGAAAAATTTTCAAAATTTCCTCTCTGCCATCGCCGTTGGCGGTCCAACCAACTATCATCTTGTTCTTGCCGCCATCATTTTAGTGCTCACATCCTCTAAGTTTCATCAATGACTAAGTATCTATCGGGTGGCCTTGTAACTAGCTATCCACGGCGTCGGAAAGGCTTCCCACTAAGCCTTTCGATGCGCCGACGATCCGAGACTTCGAAAAAATTTTGAATTTTTTTTCTTTAATCTTCTTCCTGTCACTTCATCAGCTCAACCATCTCCTATTCTTTTCTAATCACTGACATTCAACATCGGAGGTTATTTTAGCTAAGTGGAGCTGACGTTTCAGTGGTCTTCGGCTGATCTTCGTCGTAACTACGGCTCCCACATCCTCTATCCTCCGCCGACGACTGACGAACCTTAGCAAAATTGTGAAATATTCTGTCGACTGTCCTCCATCGGGTGGTCATCAGACTAACTATTTTTCTATGTCGGAGGACCTTCGCACTTACTCCTCTGATGGGCCGACAGTTCCAATACTTAGAGAAATTTTTCAAATTTCTCAGAATTCTCCTGTCATGCACAGATTCCTTATGATTTTTGTTGGGCAGAAGACAACTTGCCTCTGCTAGCTGACCTTTCATGGCCCATTTAGGACCATGCCGTAACCTTTGCTCTGACACCATACTGTAGCGTCCTAGACCCTCTGACTGGTGAGGAGGACGCTACCAAACGATCAAAAACCTCTAGGAAGATAGCCCCATGAACATGAATATACATATAATGCTGAAATATAAAGTTTAAATCATAAAACATACTAAGACACATAATCCTTCATATACATAGCATAAGCAAACATACACTCATTCAAGCATACCACATGTTTATCATATTCATTGATCAGTAAATATAAATGCAGAGACAGAATAGTCAAGAATACTTATATCATAAAGAACTTGTCTTGCAACCAGATACATCGCTGCAACGTTCCACCCAACCATAGGCCAACATGCTCATCAATCTCTCAACAACACTGCCACCCTTGAGCTGGGCATGATTCCCCAAGGAATAAGGGACTAAGCAGGCTTACACATAGCCAAGGTACACAAATCAGCCAAGCCAACACAATAGGGTTTATCAGGCTATCAAGGAGTTGGGAGAAGCTAAATGATAGGCTGGTGAGATCATGGAAGAGCTAAGGACGCCTACACTAGAGCTAGCCTGACCTCTAAGACACCCACACAAACCCGACACCAGGAATCAGTCCCTTATCTGCTTCACAGTCCCTCAGGCCCTGATTTCCCTTGCCAGTGCTCTTTCAGGGTTGTGGAGAAGAAATCCAGCCATCTAACTCTGTCTGTGTGGCTCCCCAAACCCAGGTTTCTCAAGCATACCCAGCTTTCAATCCCACTCCACACAGTCTGAAGACCAACCACTACATGCATGTAGCAAAACCAACAATTATAGCTTTGACAAGGGAAAACAAACCCCTGAATCGTTCTTGGCCCTATCATGGCCAAAACGATTCCACAATGATCTAAAACAGCCCAAATCACAAAGGCAACTCAACCAACAAATGTGGGAAACAACAGTCAACAAACCACAAAAGAAAACCATAGTCCACGATCAATAATGAAATATCTGGAAAAATACAACAAAAATGCAGGCATGAAACCGATCCTCAACATAGACAAGAGGAAGACATATCACCAAGGAAACCACGGAAAACATCCCACAGTGAAAAACCATGGCAACATTTCACAGTCCGACAATGGTGGATTCAAAACACAAACTTTCTACGTGAACAAGAGGAAGAGTTGATCCTCAGGCCAACAGTCAGTGAGGAAGAAGAGAATGATGCCCCACACATAGAATCATGGATCCTTTTAACTCCCCTCTGCATGAGGAATGAGCAACCAACAATGGAGAGAGTGGATGAAACCGATCGAGAATCCCAAATGACGCATGAGGAAACCACTCCTAGTCCGTGTGGGTGATTGAACTAGCTGGTGGAGAGTGCATGGGGGAAAACCTACCACCCACCACTACCCAGCTATAACTGCCCAACTAACATCAGGGATTTTAATGGTTGACACATGGATTTTCCCCATAGGCTCATGGTTTAACATCCCCCCCCTTAACCTTAGGAAATCATGCCCATTTCATTTAACGTTGCACCGTCGTAGCTGGCTGTAGGTTTATTTTAATTAATGTGCATATTTACATGATGCAAAACTATCATGTGCCTGATAGCACGACATATCATTGGCAATGATCCCAATTTTCAAAACATAACACAATCAAATCGATGGTGGGGCTTTTTCCTTTAGCTCCTCACCATGATTAATTACAAGATATACATCATGTATCTTTTAATGCAACTGGGGTCAGAACCGGGGTATTACAACAAGTCTACCAAACATACAAAGGAATTTTCATATCTCAAACTAAGTACATAAAAGATATGTTGAAATTTTTTAAAATGGAAGATTCCAAACCTGTTATTACTCCTATGGTCACTGGTTGCAAGTTAATTAAGGATTATGAATCTCTGGAAGTAGATCATACCATGTTTAGATCCATGATTGGCAATGTTCTCTATGTGATCGCCACAAGACCAGATGTGATGCAAGCTGTTGTATTGGTAGATAGATTCCAGTCAGTTCCTAAAGAAACACATGTAACAATAGTAAAAAGGATTTTCAAATATATAAAAGGTACTATGGAGTATGGTTTATGGTATCTGAAAGGACAAGACTTTACCTTGGAGGCATTTACTGATGCAGATTGGGCAAGAAGTGTTGACGATCGAAAGAGTACTACTGGAGCAGCATTTTTCTTAAGAAATTGTTTAGTATCATGGTCAAGTAAGAAAGAATCCTCCATTTCACTCTCTACAGCAGAAGAAGAATATATTTCTATCGCCTCATGGTACACTCAGGTTATTTGGATGAGACAAACCCTAGAAGATCTACTTGTAAAATATAAACATCCAATAGTGATTAAATGTGATAACACTAGTGCTATAAATATGTCTAAGAATCATATCTTGCATTCTAAGACAAAAGATATACCAATCAAGTATCACTATCTAAGTGAACAGGTATCTGAAAAAGCTATCAAATTAAAATACATTGACACAAAAGAATATATTGCTGAAATTTTCACCAAACCACTACCTAAGGAAGCCTTTGAGCGTCTTAGACAGAAAATGGGAGTAATTCCATTACAACAGTACTAAGAGGAGAAACCTCAATCTCAAGGGGAGAATTTATAATAGGGGGAGTTGTCAGACAAAAAGGTTCCTTTGTAATTGTTGTCAAAGGGGGAGAATGTGTAGAGGTTTCCATCAATGCCAAAGGGGGAGATTGTTGAATATATAGTTGTCATTGATGTCAAAACTATTCATGAATGACAAAGGAAGAACCATTGGATATGGCAATAGACTGAAGGTTGCAGGTATCCAAAATAACATATGAATAACCCTGTTATAGGTTGCAAGTTGCAAGGTGAATGACAAGCAAATAACCCTATAGCAAGTTGAACGACTAAAGAAATATCATCCATTGTGGTTGTGGAAAGAATTGTCACAGAAGATGTTTGCAAAGAAATCGTGTAGATCCGCAAAGTCATGGTGATATTCAAACTCGATCTGAAATGAACAATTAGGAAGAATCCCACACTAGATATGACAGTGAATATCAATTTCACATAAGTTAGGAGGAAAATCCAAAGTTTCGCATTAGTTCTAGAATGGACGGTTAGGGAGCGACCCACAATAGATCTGACGGTGAAGATCAAGTTCACATAAGTTAGGCGGAAAGTACAAAGTTCCGCATTAGTTATATAATGGATGGTCAGGGAGTGACCTGCACTAGATCTGATGGTGAAGATCAAGTTTACATTAGTTAGGAGGAAAAGCCAAAGTTCCACAAAAGATCAAGATCGGACGAGCAGGGGTAAATCCATAAGGAAATCAATGGTCTAGGAAAATGCGGAAAAAAAGTTGCAGAAATCCAAAGTAGGTAAGTGTGATTCTGCATCCCGCATCTTGCAATACACAAGATCAATGGTTAGGAAATACTCCACAAAATATCAACATTGTGGAAGAAAGATTATAGAAAGGAGCTCGTAGAAAGCTGAAATGTTACGTTTTTGCATCTCGCATCCCGCAATATGGAAATATTGGATGGCTAAATTTAGTTTTGCTAAAACTGATCGATGGTGCGGAAGGAAAATTTTGGAAAGAAACTTGCAGAAAGAAGCTTGTGGAAAGGATTTTGCGGAAATGAGTCTGCAGAAAGAAGCTTGCGAAAAGGAAAAAGAGGACAGTCAAAACAACCGTACAATATGATCTACTAAGGAATGTAGTAAACTAGTACCAAGTGTTGACTATATAGTTTCCATTGATGTCAAAACTATTCACAAATGACAAAGGAAGAAGCATTGGATATGGAAGCATACTAAAGGTTGCAGGTATCCAGAATAACAAAGGAATAAGCCTGTTACAGGTTGCAGGTTGCAAGGTGAATGACAAACAAATAACCCTATAGCAATTTGAACGGCTAAAGATTGATCATCCAATGTGCTTGTGGAAAGAACTGTGGCAGAAGATGTCCACAAAGAAATCATGCAGATTCGCAAAGTCATGGTGAGATTCAAACTCGATCTAAAATCAACAATTAGGAAGCATCCCGCACTAGATCTGACGGTGAATATCAAGTTCACATAAGTTAGGCGGAAAATCCAAAGTTCTGCATTAGTTCTAAAATAGACGGTCAAGGAGCGACCCACACTATATATGACAATGAAGATCAAGTTCACATAAGTTAGGCAGAAAAGCCAAAGTTTTACATTAGTTCTAGAATGGAAGGTCAGGGAGTGACCCGCACTAGATCTAACGATGAATATCAAGTTTACATAAGTTAGGCGGAAAAGCTAAGTTCTGAAAAAGATCAAGATCAGACGGCTAGGGCTAAATCCGCAAGGAAATCAATAGTCCAAGAAAATGCAGAAACAAAGTTGCAGAATAAAATTGTGGAAGTCCAAAATAGGTAAGTGTGATTCTGCATCCTGCATCCCACAATCCACAAGATCAATGGTCAAGAAAGACTCCACAAAATATCGACAGTGCAGAAGAAATATTGAGGAAAGGAACTTGCAGAAAGTTGAAATGGTACGTTTCCGCATCCCGCATCCCACAATCTGGAAAGATCAGACGGGTGAAGTTAGTTCCACTAAAACTAATCAACGGTGCGGAAGGAAAATTGCATAAAGTATCTTGCAGAAAGGAAAAAATGGATAGTCGACATCCTGCATCCCACAATATGGAGATCGACGATCAGGAAAACGATCGACGAAGATCAATGGTGTGGAATCACTGATGAGGAAATATTGGTGCAGAAAGAAGATTTTGAGGCCAAAATCAGTGTGTTAGATCAACGATCTGGAGAGACTAATTAGAAATAGGATCAATGGCTCTGATTAAAACTAGAAGATGATATTGCAGAAAGACATTTGGCAGTATGGAAGCACCTGCAAACATTGAACAAAGGAGGGAAATGGTTTCCAAGCTGTGGAAATGATCTCTGAAGTGCAGGATCAATGGAAGAGAGTGAAAGGATTTTCTGAAAAGTGTGATCTTTAGATTTGAAAGGGTGAAACCATGAAATATGTGTCTATTCAGTTTGAAGAGATGCAATCGTTGAAAGAAACTTAAATGATGAGAGGTATTTAAGCAACGACTTGAGTAAGAAGGAAGATGTCTCTATAGTTCGATCGCATGATCAGCATCAGAGACCAGTGGGTGTTATAGTATTTAGTGGGAGAGAAATCATGAGGAACATATCAGGGTGGCAGGGCAGTTCTAGGGCTTGCCACAGGTCTACAGGGGGTCAAAGCCTCCTTCCAGTCATAGCTGGAGAACAGGGTGTCGTTGCACCCTTGTCTGTTGTAGTAGGCATCAAGCCATAAGGGTGTTGTAGCATCCAAGTTTGTAGTTGCAGCCAAAATCTAGGGTGTGTTTTGCATCCTTTCTGTTGAAGCAAATAAACAATTTTGTAAATTCATCTCATTAATGAGTTTGTGTTGGTGGTTTTCTCTTTTGAGGTTTCCACGATAAAACTGTGTTTTGATTGTTTATTTTGTGAATTTTAAAGTAAAAACTAACAATATTGATTCACTCCCCCTCTCAGTATTGTGGGATAAACCAACACCAAGCACAAGCATCCACCCATCCTAGTGAAATGTGGAAATGAGACCCAATTACTTCCTTTCCACCTCAATCTTGATTCTAGTTTCTCCTTAATTCCCATGTTGTTGTTGTGCCACTATGATATATCCTTGTATTTTTTATTTATCCATGTGACTTCGTATTGGTTTCCTTTCTACTTTCATGTTTGTCCATAGTATGATTTTTTGATGCTCACAACCTTACATTAATGATTATTGTTTCTCTAGGTGTTGTGGGTGGAAATATACATAAACTTGGGTATGGGTATTTTGGCCTTTGACTCTTTAACCTATGTTCCTTTGATGCATGCAACTCATCATATTATTCTTCCTTTTTATGCACTTCTTAGGGATTTTATTCTTGTGTTTTTGTATCCCCTTCTTCTTATTCAACCTTGAACTATTCATCTACTATGTCTATAGGTAGTTCAACTATTTTACCTACATGGACTTATTCAAGTGCCCCCTTGGGCCCTTTTTTCTTAGTAAATAAATGTCCTACAATGTAAAATAAATCTTATACCAAAGCTTCATATTTTTTTTCATATTAATATTAATTGTATGAAGTCATTCCAAGGATATCCCAAACCAATATCAACATCATCTGTATTGATAACATGAAAACCTAAATGAAACATATATTTATCCATCGTAATATTCAAATTTTAAAAGAGTTGAAAATTCTCACCCTCAACTTGTATAGTTTGAATATGATTTGTGGGGACTTACAATCTACTAGACACATTACCATTTATGAAATTATTCTTGCTACTAGGGCTCATAGAAACAATGACCTGAACTCTTTCCAAATACATCCATGGACATGTGATAGGAAGTTGTCATATGAAAAAAAACCCCTTGTGCTTTCTTTATCATTCTTCACAACATGAGATCGCCTATCTAAAAATACTTTTTCATATTTTTCATTAGAAATTTTTAATATATTACTAAATTTAAGTGATTCTTACATTTGAAAGAATCATCACTTTGATGTTTGAATATATAACTCTTGCAAAAGAAGGAATCCTCTTTTGACTTGTGAGATTCTATGTATTATTTAATACTAGGACCATTGTATTTCCTTGTAAAAAGCATATTGTTTGTAAGAAAAATTGCCACCAAATTTAGGGTTTTAAAGAAACAACTAAAATTTCAATGTAGCTTCTTTGTAATAAGGGGTTTGAGGTGGAAAATTTAAAATCATCATAAATTCATCAAATTTTCCATTTGTGTTCTATCTTTCTGATAATCACTAAGGGTGAATCTTGGAATGTGTAGTGATAATATTGGAAGTGTAATGATGTCTATTGAGATTCCATAAGATGTCGTGATGTCTAGCGGTCTCATTTATTGTTGCACACGATTAGCTAAGGAATTTTGTAGACACAATGAGTCCTACCTAGAAAATATGACATAGTATACTTCAACATTGGAATATGTAATGATAATGTTGGAAGTGTAATTATGTTTAGCAAGAGGTCATAAGATATTTTGATGTTTAGCAGTCTCATTTATTGTTGTACAATCCTAGTAAAGGCATTTTGTAGACATAATGAGTCCTACATAGTAAAGAAGACATGATATACTTCATAACTCACTAACTTATGAAAAATGAGTTATCATACATGCATGATGGAGTGAAATTGTCCTATTACCAATATTTATATACGAGAGGTGGAAAAATATTTATTCCACATGTATTATGGGATGTGATTTTCCATACCTCTAGATATATAATAGAGGTGAAGGAGACTCATTTATGACATCTAGAGACACAATGTTGTGAAATTAGAAATTCATTGAAAATTGTGACATAAAGTCAAGATGGAATGTGATCTGATGCTTATGCTGAGGTTATCAAGATTATAAGAGTGAAGTTTCCTAAAGAATAAGAAGATCAAGCCTTCCATGAACGTTTCTTCATTTGGGGTTTTACCACATAAAATTGGACCTTTCTTTTCTCTTATCTATTTACTTTATTGAATATGTTATTTGGTTATTTGTTGCTTGTGTTGATAGGAAATTAGATTAGTAATATTTTGGTTATTGATTATATATTGTTGCATGTTAATTTTTTTTTTCTGTAGGTGCTTGACTATTTCACCTACAAGTGTTGATTTGTGGAGCATGATCTTCCTGATTTAGAGATCTTGTTGTTCAATTGTGTTTGTACCCAATTTTTATATACTTTTCATCTAGACTATACAAACCTCTTAGTGTGTGTGGGGGGGGGGGGGGGGGGGATTTACCCCCTCAGTTAGTGGGTCCAAGGGCTAGTGGCCTCCCACTGGGGGCTTAGGGGTAGCACCCCCAAAATAATTTTTTTGGTCCATGGTTTACAGGACCATGGTATTTTCCCATGGTAATCCCTCTTTAAAAGGAAGGCATTACATTACGGCTGTGTATTATATTGTATTGCATTGTAATAAAAATATTAGTGAGTCTAAGTGAAACTAAGAGAGAGTGAAGATGAATTTGTAGTATATGTGCTGCAGGTTGTATCCCTTCATTTTGTTGGACAATATAATAGCAATGAACGAAAAATTTATATGTGGACATAGCCCATCTTGGGTGAACCACATTATATTGGTGTCTCTTTTGTATAGTGTATGATGTGTTTTATGTTTGCTTCTTATTTTATGTTATTACTCCACGATCCTATTTTTGTAACAACTTGTATCAGATACAAATACCTATTTGGCGCATAAAATCACAGGAAAGAGGGGTTCCTTTGTCAAGTGGGAGCAATGGAGGAAGAAGGAAAGTTTAGGGTTGAGAAATTTAATGTCCAAAACTACAAGTTATGGAAAATGAAAATGTATGACTATCTGTATCAAAAGGATCTATTCTTACCATTGGGTGGAAAATTAAAAAATTTGGCATCTATGAAGGATGAAAAATGGGAGGTTCTCGACAAAAAGGCACTAGGAACAATATGGTTGTGTCTGGCTTCATTAGTGGTTTTTAATATTTAAAAAGAAAATAAAATGGAGGACCTGATGAAAGCATTGGTTTGACTGTATGTCATGTCCCAAATGTTTCATTGGGTCCCAACGACCTAATCACATTTTCCATATTCATGAGAGTTTCTCAAATTGATGCTAAGGGCCAAATAATTGCCAAGGAGGAAAATTACTAGTTTCCTAGGTTAGGGGTGGAATATTTGGGATTTGGAATAAGGGGGACAATAGATGATGTTTGAAAATTAGAATGGGATAAATATTTAATAAAGGAGATAAATAAATAAATACAAGGGAAAATCAAAGTGGCAATTGAACATGAAGACACATGGAGGATGTGGGACCCACACAAGCTAGGTTTTCTATGCCACATGGCATCCTACTCTTGTAATTTAGAATCCATAAAATCCCAAGGATATTGGGATGAATTGGAAGGTCAATATACTTGGAATTAATCAATTAATATCTAATTTTAGTGGAAGAGTAACTCCCATGGAAGAGGAAGAGGCATTTTGGAGCTAGTGAGACACTTGAACTAGATTCCCTAGCTCTATGACAACAATGATGAAGATGCTATGGAACCTGTGACACAAATCAGATATGAAGGATAAAATATGACATATATGACATGTCAGGGCTGAAAATATCTCCAAGAGGGCGCTCAAGGGAGTTAGGACATCTAATATGCTTCCACATGTGATTTAGTGGAAGTGGGAGACTAGGAATTGTTGTACAAGGGGAATTCTTTGGAATCTCTTCCCAAATAGAGTTGGAATGCATCTATTGGAAGGAATTAAACCCATAGGGAGCTTGGAAACCTTATAAATGTCAATAACAAATAATTAATACATTATTTTTTTTGAGAAATTGTCATTTGTGAATTGTGAGAGCTAGTGGATGACTAGTTTTCTTGCCTTAGCCAATTTTGAGGGTGAAACACTCCCGTCCAAGTTGGTGTTTGGATAGGCCACTTAGGTGTTTCATGGATATTCAATATAATTTTATTTGTAGGTGTAAGATACAAGGAATATTGTGGTTTATTCTATTGCAGCACTTCGTCTCAACCATTTCTAGTTTTTATTGCATATTCTTGCTCATGGAGGGATTGTGCTTTGGGTGAGCTATTGATCTATTTTGGGAAGATTCTGATGCCCAATTATTTTATGTTCTGATTTAAATTCTCTATATTTAAATTTCATAAGACTCTCAGGTTGAAATACTGAAATATTTCATGTAAAAATGTCAATCAATGAAGAAATAGTGCCATTTCCCCACTATCTTGTTGTGAACCAATGTAATGTTGATGGATTCGAATGTATAAGTAAAATACTGATGGTTTATGGATGAATGGACTATTATTTATGTTTTTAAAATTTCATAATACTCTCAAGTCGAAATACTCAAAATATTTCATGTGTAAATGTTAAACAATGAAGAAACAGTGTCATTTCCCCACTACCTTGTTGTGAACCAATATAATGTTGATAGATTTGAATGGATAATTAAAATAATGATGGTTTATGGATGAATGAAATTTTATTGATGGATTATATGATTTAATGTTCATTACATAATCATTTGGATTTATTTTGTTGAGTTTCATAGCATTTGGAGAAGTTTCCCTATCATTTTCCCCAAGGTTGAAACTAGTCTTTTGCATCTGATTTAAGGGAGTTATAGCAGAAATTAAAAGTTGAATGGTGATGAATATTAGTTAAAATTGATTTCCTTTACATGTCCCCTACTTCCATTCAGAAATTAGAGTTGTCTTGAGTGCATTTGGGAAGCCATTTTTAGTAATAATTGTGGGGGGATTAAAACCCCAAATTACTAGTCAAAACTCCTACCTTGACCAGAATATTAAACAAGTTTGCAGAAAAATTTAGAGGGTCATAAAGATTCCATGGAAATCATATCCAAACCTTAATATTATTCATATACCTTATGTGAATATTTTGGAGCATTTGGATCAATTTGGAGACCTAGACATCAAAACTAGTCAAAGGTCGAAATAGGGAAAAAGTGAAAAATTAGTCATTGTAATAAGATTTTGAAAAAAGGACATTAAACTGTATGAAAAAACCTTGGCCTCCAACAAGGTATAAATAATTAAACATTTTCTTAATATGAAGGTGTCAGAAGGTGGGTCTATTGTTGACCATTTAAATGCGTTTAATTCATTTACTAATCACCTAAGTTCTGCAGGAGTGAACTTTGATGATGAGGTTAGGGATCTTCTAATATTGTGCTCATTGCCATAGAGATGGAATGGCTTGGTCATTATTGTAAGTAACTCCATATCTGGTTAAAACACTCTTAAATTTCATGATGTTGTTGGTGTTGTTATATTAGCGAGGAAATGCGAAGGAAAAACATAGGTGAGACATCAGGTAATGTGTTGATCATGGAGAGCAGGGGAAGGGAAAGGGATAGAGGAAAGAGGCCAGGTAATCATAGCAAGCCTAGGAAAGGAAAATCAAAGTCTACATTGGGAAAGATAGAGTGTTGGAATTGTGGGAAGAAAGGAAATATGAAGAAAGACTGCAGATCTCTAAAGAAGAAAGGAGATTGACAACATGATGCTACTCAGGAAGAAAATGTAGCAGGTGTTGTGTTACAAGATGCTTTGATTCTTTCATTACATAATACTAGTAATTATTGGGTAGTAGATTCACAGGCTTCATGTCATGCTACGCCCCATAGAAAATATTTGCATGATTATGTTCAAGGTGATTTTAGACATGTTTTATTGGGTGATCATGAACCATGTAAAATTGTTGGAATTGATAAGGTACAATTAAAGTTAAAGAATGGAAATGAATGGTTATTGAAATATGTAAAGTACATTCCTTCTATGAAAAGAAATCTAATCTCAATGGGCTAGTTGAGAGATAGTGGTTGTTTATCTACATTTGGAGAAACGTGGTGGAAGATCACTAAAGGATCAATGGTAATAGAAAAAGGAGAAATGGTAGGTACATTGTATTTGTGTACTAATAATATTGACTCTTTTATTTCTTTAGATTCCACAGGAACATATACAACAGTGTAGCATCATAATATTGGCCATATGAGTGAGAAGGGGATGTATATTCTCCATTCAAGGAAGTTATTTCCATATTTTAAGCATGTTGAATTGGAATTCTGTGAGAACTGTGTTTATGTAAAACATAAGAGGTCAGATTTCTGAGAGTTGGGAAGTAAAATAAGAGTGAAAAGTTAGAGCTTGTGCATATAGATGTATTGGGACCGAATCAGGTAGAATATATTTGTGGCTCTCGTTATTATGTTACTTTTATTCATGATGCAACAAGAAAAACTTGGGTTTATTCCATTTGACATAATCTGATGTTTTTGCGACTTTTAAGAAGTGGAAATATTTGGTTGAGAATGAGACAAGAAAAAGTTTGAAGTGTATCAGATCAGATAATGCATGTGGATACAACGGAAAGGACTTTGATAATTACTATTCATACCATGGGAATCATAGAGAGCGGATAATTCCAGGAACACCATAAGAAAATGGTGTGTCTAAAAAGATAAGTAGGACAATCATCGACAGTGCAAGGTGTATGAGATTGCATGCAAGGTTTCCCTTTCAGTTTTGGAAAGACATTGTAGATACTATTGTTTACTTAATAAACAAAGGGACTTCAATTTATTTGGAAGGTGGAATTCTAGAGGAGGCATGGACATGTAAAAAGGTAAATTACTCATTTATTAGAACTCGTGGTTGTGAAGAATTTGTCAATATTGATAAAGAAAATAGAACAAATCTTGAGGCTAAATCCAAGAAACATACCTTTATTGGATACATAGTTGATGATTTTGGTTATCGTTTATGGGATTATGAAAATCAAAAAATCATTAGGAGTAGAGATGTGGTATTTAGTGAAAATTTCATGTATATAGATCAGCTGTAGGGAAAGAAACAGGAAAAGGAAAACACATAATACACAATGCTTAATGAAATCAAAGAAAATAAAATTCCAAGGGTGCCAGCAAATCAAGAACAATAACAAGTACCTCAAACTCTTACAGGTGTTAAAATATATACCAGGTTAAGTAGACCCCCTGAATGTTATTCTCCTTCATTGTATTATTTATTGATGATTGCTTCTAGTGAACCAAAATGTTATGAAGAAGAAATGAAGGTGGAAACTAGAAAGAAGCGAGAGAAATGAATGGATAAGGAAATAGAATCATTGGTAAGAATTAAATAAACATGGGATTTGGTTCATTTTCTTGTAGGTAAAAGACAATTGCAGAATAAATGGGTTTACAGGTTGAAGGAAGAAGATTGAGGCAAGAAGCAGTGCAAGGCTAGAATTGTTGTAAATGGGTTTGCACCAAATAAAGGCATAGATTTTGATGAAATATTTTCTCCTGTTATTAAAATGACTTCAACTAGGACTATTTTAAGTCTAGTGGCAGTAGAAGAGTTGCATCTTGAAAGTTAGATGTAAAAATGACCTTTGACTATGAGGATTTGGAGGAATAAATTAATATGCAGTAGAAACAAGGGTATGAGGTCTATGAAAATATGATTCACAAAAATATCTATGATCTAAGGGAATCCTCACAATTCAATATTATTCACAAAATATGCAGAAAAACAGTGAAACGACAAAAATTAACACACCGAGATGGTGCCAATAACTGAATTTTCTATTAATGTACATCATGTAAATATGTGTGGTACATGTTTATAATACAACAGGATAAAATTGTTATCCTTAGAAGGAAAAATGGTGGAATACATGTGGCAGGCTTAGATTGGACCTCAAACCCCCCTAGGTTGACCAATAAGCTCCCAAACCACCTCAACCAATCACAAATATCCATGTGAACATGCGTGAAGCATGCTAGGACATAAGTGAGGGTAGGATAGGAATGGTGGAGTGAATGGGTGAGTGAGAGTGGCTCTAGTCAACATTTAATGATCCAAAAGGGAAATAAAACATCTAAATACATGCATGGATGCCTCTGGTCAAACAAGTTCCCTGTTTTAATGAGTAAAGTGACACAAGGAATTAAATTTTATTAATGAGGGTGATCATTCTCTTATTTGACCAAAAATAGGGCATTCAGGTGCATTAATGAGTCCAAACCCCCCATATACCTTGCTAGACCAACGTAACCAAGGTGTGGACCATATGACATAAGTACAAGTAAAATGAAAATGTGTTTTAGGTGTATGTGACCATAGTGCTAGGTGCTATGATTCTATAACCCCCTGCACCCTCCTTAAATCTGACTTAGTGTAACCACATTAAAAATTGAGGCCTTGACAACTAAGGATCAAGTCATCTCTTACACAAATTTATTTGTCCATGTAAAAACGAGGAAAGAGGTAAAACATCATGGGGAAAATTCTCCCTCAAGAATGGACATGAAACAAAGATGATTAAAATTTCTTCAATAGGTCTTCTTATTCACTTCAATGAGATTAATAAGCAAATTCTTGGTGATAGACTTGGTGAAGATGTTGTGGATGCCAAGATCATGCATTAATGCATCAATGTGTTGTAGACAAAGAACATGTAGAGAGGACCCTTGAAGGTCATTATTTTCTGATGGAGGAGAATCATAATATTTTTTTTTTCTACAACCATACTCTGATTTGGAAGCTTAATCATTAATGGAAAATATATCTCAGAAAACTCTTTCCCAAAGAGCATCAAAAGACTCAACAAAATCAACTTCATGTGTAGCTACCATATCATGAATTAAACCATGAATATTCTTCCCAATTTGATAAAGAAATTTCATAAATATGTAACAAATATCACGAGGCTCTGAAACATCAGAATAGAAGTCATATACAAAATAAAATATCAGTGGTATAGTGTCTCCATGAGAGAATGGGTCCATAGTGGGAAATGAGTGGGAAACTAGATCACACTGACAGTTGAGCGAACTTGGATGGTCTGGAGATTTGAAATTTGAACCATAAGTGGTGAGATAAAGTCCAAACATGTGGAACAAAATTCCCATGAAGGCCAATGACATAAATTTCATACCAATCAATGATATGCAAGACATAAAAACAACATACACAAGTGACATAGTATTGGAAACAATGTAATTTTGACATTTTCCAACTAGCGAACTTGAGGGTTGTGGGTTATTTTGGGAATAAAATGGTTGGGAAAATGATTTTGTGACTGTAATAACCTGCATATAAGCCTGTATATAATATTTATAATTAGAATAGATAGGATATAAATGAAGTGGGAAAGAGATTTTAGAAGACAAGTTAGAAACTAGTGAAAAATGACTAGTTTTTGGAGGAAAGTTTGGTGAACTGTTTGGGGTTTCTTCCAAGGAGGGGATGGAGGTTTCAAAGTATGATATATCAGATTATAAATAAAAACAAATATATATGATAAATAGGTTTCTACCTAGCACCCAAATAATACAAGCGCTTACCATCTTCTTGCTCTAAGGAGAGCTTGCACTCCTCTCTTCTTACAAAATATGGAACATCAATATTGTTGTCTTCAAAAAGATTGGTCATTGTTGGGTGTTATAATTCCTAGATTAATTCACCTAATATTTAATTATCGACCAGGGTTGGTAGAATTAGAGTTGCTACAAAATATATGCGAAGGTAGAAAGGTTCCTAGGGCGCTGTAGAAATATTTTAACAAACAAAAGATCGAAAGATCTTTCAAAATGAAAAACCGAGTCAAACTCCTAAGAATATAATCATTAATGTGATTAAACTAGAACAAAGAATTAAACTAGGATAATATCAGACTATTCTAATCAACAAATAAGAATACAATCACTACTTTTTATGACAAAGTCTATTTAGTGACTTCAAAAACTAACTAAGCAAAGAAAGTGTACAATTGGAAATGCAAGTACAACAACTAAAAAACAAATAACTCCTAACTAAAAAGGATACTGTCAATAACTACTTAAAAGGATATAATGCAAAGAAAACTTAAATAAGTGAATGGAAAACTAAGTAAGAGAAACAAGTAGAAAACTTAATAAAGAAAACTAAATAAGAGAAGTAGAAAACTTAATAAAGAAACTGAATTCTATCCTACGAGTCTCTGTTGGTAATCATACAGTGAAAAATGAAACTATTCCTAAAGATAACACTACTAATCCTAAGTTTTACATGCAAATGGATAAATTAATCCAAAAGCATAATTATAAAACAATACAATAGTAAGAATAATCAGAAACAAATAAAAGAAACAAAACATACCCTAACTCAAAACATGTTTAAAGTGAAAGGATAAAACATTAATAAAGAAAAACAATATAACTTTAAGTCTAAATGATCAATAAAACTATCATTTAACTATTACAGTCAAAGCATATCTAAGAACCAAAGAAACAAAGCTTCAAACATATTCAAAACTCATTAAAAACATTTAAAACGAAATAGTAAGACGAATAATAGACTAGACGGATGACTGGATAATAGACTAGACGGATGACTGGACAGATAGACTAAATGAAAGATAGAACAGACAATCCGAATGGTAGTCTGTATACAGAAAATGGTAGAAAAAGACCTCAATGATCTAATTATCAGCTGATTTTGTGCACATGTTTATACAATGCATAAAGGAAATAAATAAAACTATTTAATCATCATATTTAACAGTGAAATAAACAAATACAAATACATGAAAATAAGAAAATCATTGCATATTAATAAACAAACTGGAATTTAAATTTCATAAACTTATAACAGGAAAGAAATAAACAGAACTTAATCTATTTAAATTGATAAAAACAATCTACTCTATCTTCTTATGAACAAAACTAAATAATAAGCTGGAAATGAAATGGCAGAAACAAAATAGAAAACAACTATGCACGCAATCTAGCTATTTAATTCTGGAAATAAAATGCATTATAGAAAGCAAATGAAATAAACATTTACAGTAACTTAATGAAATAAAGAAACTAGCAATCAAAACTGAATTAGCTACAAAGAAAAATAATGAAAACAACAAAAGAAAACCTCTGGTTGATGAGGGGCTCTCTCAGCAATCAGGGGTGACTCCCTGCTAGCGCTTACTCAAATGGAATCATTAAAAACAACACATACAACTCTTTATTAAAATGATGGAACATAGTTACAAAACTCTCCAAAAACGACTGTTTAAGAAATGAAATGAACAATTACCAACACTCACGCAGAGGCTAGTATTTATATTGTTTCCAAGAGATTGAGCAAGTCGACCCTTTAGTGGTCGACTGCACTCTATATTTAGTCAATCATAAAGGCTTCTAACTAATCAAATTCCAGCGCACATGCTCTTCCATTCTTTAGCACGAGTCTAGTTTTCTTCAGTGAGAATGTGGCACACAAGCTCCTCTTTTATCATGGTTGTGGCGTGGTGTTGAGCACAAGCATCATACATGACAGATCTTCTAGAATGGAGATCATTTCATTGTTTAAATGCACAACTGGTGGCAGTTTGATATTAAGCAGAGGAGGCCACGAGTAATCCTAGGAATGTTCCATCGTTTAATGCATAATATTGGTTATTAACAGTGTGCAAACTAGTTAGCGATCTAGACGAAAAGATGGATAGCGATCTGCGTGATGAGATGGACATCGAGCTGCGTGATGAGCTACGTGATGAGCTAGACACACAACTAGACATGCAGCTGGACAACGAGCTGGATCGTGCGCTGGATAGTGGTTACGCAGATCATGCTGAATGGTAAGCTGAATGTGTATTGTTTATAAATTTAGCCCAAATGATTATGAAATCTACAAACAAAGATATAAGTTAGTTAATACATCAAATGTGGTTTAATAATATAAATTTTGAGTTAATAAAATCATAAAAATGATATTAATAAGCAAATTTGTATAAACATCACATTTGTTCTTACCTCATGCTGAAATAACAATCTGCATGACATAAAATGTGCAAAAGATAATAAAATATGCATTTAAACATGTTATTTTAATGCCAAAAGTGATAACAAAATGAGTCTCAACATTCCCCCAAACTGGAGAAATGCCAGGTCCCACTGAGCAAATAAAAAGATAAGAGATCATATTGTCAAAGAGAACTTTGAAATGTGATCTAGCAAGAGGCATATGCATGAATGAATGAGTTCATACAGTTTATAATTAGTTCAACCATGTCCAAAGTAAAACTTTGGACAGGTTGAATGTATGATATGAAAGGTATAATTTGCATTTATGATAAGATTGATCAACAAGAAAATTGGTCATTTGATAATTTACATGCATGATTGGGTAAAAGGATAGAGTTACTAAGAGTGAAATGATAATTAAAAAAACTTTTAAGGTCAAAGCATTCACATGGAGGTAAAAACTATTTGTCAAAAACAAAATTTCATTAGCAAATTTTAATCATAAGTTTTGTAATATCACCAAGTTTTATTAGATCATCATTCAAGTATTTCATTTGGATTATCCTTCGATCCTTCATATAGTCTTTGTTATCCACCTTAATGGCACCTCTCCATCCGAGTGCCGACATTCGCTATGTTGGCACACAAAAGGACATTTATGGATTGAGGGTTGCCCAAAACACTATAGATGGGCTTATTATGAACTAAATTTCTCATCCATCCAACTGGTTATTTTTACCTTTTAAATATGTCAAGTCCTGTACGCGACTCTTCTTATATGCAACTCGCGTGTTGTACGCGAGTGTCGGTTATTGCATCTTGCATACAGATTTGTACGCGGGTTACCCTTATAGAAACTTGCGTGTCATACACGAGTTGCCAATATTGATACCCACGTACACCTTCCTTTGACATTTAAAATAAAAAATCAGGATTACTTGATATTAGTTAAGCACTTAACCTTAATCACCTTAACTGTCTCAACCTCCTCAACCTTCGAAACTGCCTTATTTCACCAAGTATAAATACAAGCCTTGGGGAGGGTGTTAATCACATACACTTGGAGAGCAAAGTTATGCTGGTGGAGTTTATACAGAAGTGTTTGGAGCAGTGGAACTCAGAATCCTTTGGTTGCAGAGGAGTCCTTGTCTCAGGCGTTGGGTTGTAATATGAACTCTTTCATTATTGTTAATAAAGAGAATCCTTCTTCCATATGTGTCTTGAATGTCTCTCATATATTGTGGTTTGATAAATATTTATGTTTCAGCACTCTGTATATGATTTATCTAACCTTTTTATGTATATTTATCATCTTGTATTTGGAGGATTGACTCTTGACAGGTGAAGGAGAAGCACCCCTGAAGGCTTTGGAGGAGAAGCAGAGCGGAAGAGGACAAGTTAGTATCAACCATCGTGTATCGGGTGAGTCTTTTCTATCCTCCTATTTCCTTTACTGCACTCTAGAGTCAATTTCCTGCAAGTTTCATGAGTATGTTGGTAACCCCAGACCTTTCGTTATAAGGTGTTTATTCATGTACAACAGAATTGGCGACTTCTCTAGGGAGTCCAGATTGCTGTAGGTTGTTTCTGTCACCCCTGACCAGTCTTTGCTTTGAAGTTGGTGTGTGGTCTTTTATCTTGGTTCATACTTATCACAGTGTTTGAAAGTCTTGTGGATTTTTCTTATTTTCTGAGAAAAATTGTGTACCTGTACGCAGGTTTCTCTTCTGCACAGTCGCGTACAGAGGCCTGCATACGTGGGTTGCTCTCTTGGACAGTCGCATACAGTACGCGAGTTGCCCTTCTACACAGTTGTGTACAAGCCTGGAAATAGGGATTTTTTAGGCTTGGGTTTTCTTGTCCCTCTCTTTGTGTAATTCCTATTTGTTAGTTGGCTTTCTTTATGAATACTGTGTTGTTTGTCTGAAGACCTTTGGTGACCACACTTTGTGATTTTTTCGTAAAACCCTTGGTTTTCTTTTGTTTGGATTGTCTTCTATTTGCATGCTGAAGTAGCTTGGCCTGTTGGGTTATAGGTTGAAGTGTCTCTATCTGAATCAGTGATCAGGGTCTTGGGAATCGTTTTCCCAGTCTATCTTTTGATAGTAGTTGGTTTGTCATTGTGTGCACCCAAGCTAGGGTTCCCGGTCTTCCTTTGTTGGTTGATTCTTGGTTCTTTTGACCTGTTTACTTTAGTTTGTTTATTTTATACAATTTATTAGATCCAAGTATACTCAAGTGTAGTGCATTTTAGGTGCATGGTAGAGTTTGAGCATTTTATAGCATTAGGGTTCGTTCTTTGCTCTTTCCCCCACCTCCTTTTCTTGCTATGATTCTTGGCATATGTTTCTAGTCAGCCTCTGTCAGTGATATTTGTCTGAGTTTAGAAGCTTGTTGGTGTTTGTTTCCTTCTTCTTTGGTTGGTTAACTTCACCATGCCAAAATAGTTGACTTGTCTTTTATGCAAGCCTTCCTTCCAAGTAGGGTTTATACTGACTTTAGGGCATTCTAGAGTTTGTTTGGTGGTTGTATAGAAAATTTCCTTTTGCTTTGTTCTTATTATCTGCATACTTTTCTTTGTAGTTAGTTTTTCTTTTGCATTTATAAAAGAAAATTAAAAAGAACTATACTTGTTTTTGCTGCTTCCCCCCCCCCCCCTACCTCCTTCTTTGGCTTGACCTTGTTGGACAAGGTACTGAGAAGCCTTTGTTTGTAGGTTTAGATTGATACTTGGGACTTCTTGACCTTTGTTTATGTCAGTATTTTTGCTTAGTCTCTTCATTACAAAGTTGTTGGCTTTTTTACCTTTGTAAGCCTTCTTTTCAAGAGAGGTTGATATCTAACTTTAGGGAAACCTAGGGTTTGTTTGTGGGGTGTAGAGTAGTTGTCTATTTGCTTTGCTTACAGTACTTGTTTGCATTAGTTGATAGGCTATTTTTTCTTTTGCATTTATAAAAGAAAAATACAAAAACACATGTTTGTTTTATATGCATGTAGATTATTTTTTTAGTCTAGATTGCATGGCATACCATTGTTTTTGAAAAAAGAAAAAAGAATTTGTTCTTTTTTGGCTTTCAAGTTTTCTATTTGAAAAATAAAGAGAATAGTTTTTTATTTTTGCATTTCATATCTCTTTGCTTAGTCATTTTGTTTCAACTTTGAGTCAAAACACCACATAAGTTTCATGCCATTTACCCTCTGACTAAAAGCAGCCCTTAAAATAAATGATATAATTTAAAAATTATTAGTAAGTTTTATTTTATAGGGTCATACGCCAACTAGATCAGGCTAGACTTGTGGATTAGGGAGTTTCAACTCTCCACAAGTATTTAAATTTCAGACGTAGTTGGCCTATCACTAGGTAAATCCTTTTCTACGTTGATTGTATCTGGGAAGCTCCTCTCAAATGGGAGTTAAGCACGAGGCTGCGTGGAGACTTGGACTAAGGAGATAACCCTCTGATTCCTTGTCAAAGCGTAGACCAAGGTTTTTACGCATATGGGGATTATGTCTTAGACAGGGTTTCGGGCTCAGCTACCCTGCCCATGTGTACGAATCAGGCTTGCAACTGTCCCCCCAGACTATCAATATAGTTAAGTTAGCCTTTAGTCTCTTTGACATCTAGGGTTCATACACAGGTACACCGAAAGGCTATTTCTGGTTTACCTTGGACGGACTTGGAAGGTAACCCCAGTAGAAAGTGTGGGAGGGTGGTGGGTGATTCCTCTACTTGTTCCTAAGAACATCTATAGGGACGCCAAGTAACTATCTATCAGATTTCTTTTGGAAAGCGTATCTTATACCTGTTTGTCTGTTTGTATTTAGGAAGTTTTAGTGAGTGCTGTGTGGTTTGTCTGTACTTAGTGTGCCTTTAGGTGTGTGCTTTGTAATTTTGGTTTCCTATCAACCTCAGAATTTGTCTCCTGGTTTGAAACTATGGCTAACACCCCTTTGAACACCAACCAAGAGATCCCCATGCTGGGAACTCCTTGTACTATTCCTCTCATAGGGAATGTTGGTGTTCCCTTGATGGCCACCCTGAATCTACCTGGATTCACCCTAGGGATACCGGTGTGGTTGTTTTCCACTCCAACAGTCCTGAATGCTCTTGATGCTTCTCAAGTAAGCTCCTTATATCAAGGGAATCAAAACATTGCTTCCCCTTCACCTGTAGTTGATTCTCCTCCTCCTTCTACCTCATGCGATGAAAGTACTGATACTAGTAACTGACAGTCTAAAAGGAGTAAAATAAGGAGGAATAGGAAGAAGGCACATAAGCAAGGGGGCACCCGTTCAACCTCTACAAGTCAAGTTGAACCTCACCACCCAGCCTCTGTGGTTCATGCTGAGGGCACCTATCCAACCTCTGTAGGTCATGTTGGATCTAAGCACTCAACCTCTCCAAGTCAAGTTGATCTTCACCATCCAGCCTCTGTTGATCATGTTGGTGGGATCCTTCCAACCTTTCCAGGTCATGTTGGATCCAGTCACTCAGCCTCTACATTTCATGCTGAGGGCACCCGTTCAACCTCTGTTGTTCAAGTTGAACCTCCCCATATAAACTTTGTAAGTCATGTTGGATCCATCCACCCAGCCTCTATGGTTCATGCTGGGAGCACACACTCAACTGCTACAAAGCATGTTGATCCTAACCATTCAACCTCTGTTGTTCATGTTGGTGGTGCCCATCCAACCTCTGCAGGTCATGTTGGATCCAGTTTCTCAGCCTCTGCAAGTCATGCTGCGGGCAGTTTCTCAGCCTCTGCAAGTCATGCTGCGGGCAGTTTCTCAGCCTCTACAAGTCATGCTAGGGGCAGTCTCTCAGCCTCTATGGTTCATGCTGAAGACAATCCGTCAACCACTGCGAGTCATGTTGACACTATTGAAAATACTACCCATTCAAAACACAATCCCAAGTTTCCTTGTAATATTTGTGAGGGAGACCACCTTACTTATAAATGCCTTTCTATCGTGGAGGTGCGAAGAGTTTGGTTTCATGGTCATCCCATTTTTGAACATTGTGAAGCTTTTCAACAACCAACCTCTCTTAGTCAGGTTGGACCCAGTCACCCATCCTCTGGTTTTCATGCTGGGGGCAAACTCTCATCCTCTGCAGGTCATGTTGAGAGCAAACAGTCATCCACTGCTAGTCATCTTGACATCATTGAGAAAACTAGCCATTTGAAGTGCAAAATTAGGTTCCCTTGTAATCTATGCAAGGGATATCATCTTACTCACTAGTGCCCTGCTATTGCGGAGGTGCAAAGAGTGTGGTCTAAGACTCAAGAATTTCCTTCTCCTGAACAACCTATAGTTTCTCAACAACCTACTCAACCTTTGTTTGATCAAGTCATCGAACCAATCTCATATTTGGTCGATCCCACTCTTCTCTTAGACAGTGATCCTAATGTGATTGAACCAATGTCATCTTTGGTCAATCCCACTCTCCCTTCAGAGAGTGACTTTCATGAAGCGGTTGAATCGATTCCATTATCGATCAGTCCCACTCTTCCTTTGGAGAGTGAAGTGTCTACTAGTCACATTTTCTTCACTGCCAGTTCAGAACTTACTGAACAAAGGGGCACTAAACTCGCTTCAGATCAACCCCCACCAAGCTCTCGGATTGCTTCCTTTGATTGGGATATCCTAGTTGAGCCGTGCCTTCCTTCTGATGCACCTTTTCAAATAAAGGTCAAAGTTGAATCATACACGATTTCGTGTTGTATTGTTGATGAAGGAGCCTCAGTTAGTATTTTGTCTGCTAGTGCTTAGCGAGGCATGGGATCTCCCAGCCTTGTGTCGACTTCTAGTTAGTTACTGGCATTTGATAGAAGAACTTGTATAGGCTTGGGAATTATTTCTCAAACACCTGTTACTTTGGGTGGGAAGACCATCTTAGTTGACTTCATGGTGATAGAAGACCCCTTGGAATTCAATATGCTCCTTGGACGTGATTATGTCTATGCCATGCAAGCTGTGGTGTCAACATTCTTTCATGTGATGTACTTTAATAATGGTGAATAAATTGTCACTATCGATCAGTTGGATTTTCTTGATCCATCCCCTGACCTAACTAGAGACCAGGTCTTTCCTTTATTGATTCCCAGTGTTTCTATAGACACTAACCTGCCACAGGTGAACTATGTGGCCTCATGTCCTTTACGTTCAATTGCTACTGAGAAGTAGACTCTATTTTCATGCTTACCTTCTCGGGACTTGGTCCCAGCAGTTGACCAGGTGAGTCATCCTATACAGACTATGGAGCATGCTCTCCACTCTCTTGATCCATTTAAAAGTTTAGACATGTATCCTATCTCGGATGATCTCCTTCCTTCGGATGAAGTCTTCCTAGAGTCTTTGATACAGTCTGATCTTATTTTGGATGTTGGTTCAGTTGTGACTAAGTCTAACCCTGATTTTCCTAGTAAGCATGACCTTTCTTCTTATGTTGGTCTTATTGAGTATTTTGACTCTTCCTTCGAACAACAAGTCAGTGACCCTGATGAGTTTGATTTTTCTTATGAATTTTTCAACTCCTGTGATACTGAGTTTGTTCCTACAGACTCTATCTTCCTTGTTGATTTTTGCTCTCCTTCTGGGGTTGATCTTACTGATTATAAACCCTCAAGACTTGGTTCTATAGAATCTTCTTCGATCGATTCTGCCTTGACTTTACCTTTTATAGAAGATAGCAAAGTCACATGTGTTTCTACCAAAGTGACCTGCATCGGATCTTTTTTTCTGAATATGATCCTGATGTTGTTGTTTCTTGGAGACAGGATTTGCAGTTGGATTCACAACTGTTTAATAGCCTCACCTTGTTGTTCAAGTTGTAATTGCATTTACATGTGCCCTGCTTGCGCTTATGATCCTGATGCCGGATTCCACGCTTTTAGCTCGTTGTATAAGCCCTCATCTTTTTTCTCATCATCGCTAAGCCTTGTATCATTTTGCCTTTGAAACTTGACACCTTTTACCTTGAGGAGACGTTCCCCGAGTGTCCTTATCTTGCTCACTTTACTTGCATTATGCATAGGTTTGTTCCTTGCGCTTGGAACTAGTTTCGCCCATCTATGACACTCGTATCCTCTCATTTAGAGCATTCTTTCTGCTCTCCTTTGAGATCATTAAAAACTGTAAGGAGGCCACGAGTTGAATTTTCCAAACTCGTTAAAACTTCACAGGAAATATTTTGAGTTTCTTTAGGCCCAAGTCTGACTCCTCAAAATAGACTTGACTGTCGAGTAAACTTGTCCATTCAGGCTCGTTAAGAATATGTGAATGGGCATCCACATTGGTGGTAGGTTATCTCTTTCTCGGACCATGTGGAATAATACGAGAAAGGAACACTCTCTTTTCTTTGGAATTGAGAAGAGTATTCTCAGGCATAGGTTTATCACATTTTCGGACCTGAGGGAATAAACTTACGGAAAAGGAACTCCCGATATGAGCTTAGTTTTCTCTTTTTCGTGCTCTGGACCAAAACATGAAAAAGATTCCGAGTGTACTTTATGTTTTTGTCATGCTCGTTAAACCCTAAAGAACAAAGCATCGAGTTTATTGTTGTAAGCCCCATTTCTCGTAATCAAATGGATCTTTCCAAGTGATCTTGCCTTCCTTCACACTCGTAAAGCTAAGGCTATATGCTGCTTTTGAAGGAGCATTGGGTAGGTGGTAATTTAACCTTTTTCGGACCTTCCTGACTAAGTACGAAAAAGGTGCGCCTTTTCTTCTTCAGAAGTTAAGAGAGTTCTTCTTTGGTATGTTTTATACTTTTTTGGCCTCGGGAGACTAAATTGTACAAGAAAGCACCCCCTTGGAGTCTTCTTTGGATTTTTCAGACTCTCTAAACTATGAAAACATCATCGAGCATGTACTAGTTCGGGCTCGTTAAATCCATGAATCAGTGACACTATCAAGCATTATTTTCCCGTCTCTTCAAGCTTGTTAAAAAATGAAGAGGGATCCGAGTTAACTTTCCTAGACTCGTTAAAATTTAACAGGGAAGGTAAGGAAGAAGTTTTCTCTTGTTTTCAGTAATGGTAGCATGTCCTCCTTGAACATAGCACTCTTTGTTTTTTCCGATATCCATGTTTCAGTGATTACTTTTCTATTCAGCTATTACTTTGAGTTTCTTACTCCTCCTCTTGTCTGTTATACCTGGGGAATCTGATCATGTCTCCTACATGACAGATAGGTCTAATTGTTCTATCTATAAGTTAAAAACTACCTTGGGTCATCTCTGTGTTGTGCTCATTATTCAAAGACTTTACCCAATGTCTGATCTATAGCTTGATCCCATCATCGTTATATCTGTTATCTATTGTGTCTCCCTTATTTTTCCTAGTTCCTAGTCACTCATGTGATCCATTGGAGGATCTATTTCCTTCCTTATCACAGCATGGTTCCATTTCAGTACTTCCTGGTGATGAAGACCTAGAGTTTTGATGATCGTACCTCAGGATTCACTTTTTATCATTGGTGGATTCCTTTGCTTCAGTTGTCGATTATCGCTTATTGATTGACAAACTGTTGAATCCTTTCCATGTTCGACTTCAGATTACGCTTATTCACATGGCTTGGATTGTACTGGTTCTTTGGGATTCTTTATGAAGACCTTAGTTCCTCACCTATGGACTAAGTTGCACAATATTATGTTCTATTCATATACACAACTTCCAGATCTTTGAAGACTCATCATTATTGTATATTGTGGCTTCGATCCACCTTTGTAATATACGTTGTTTCATACCCGTATCATATGATGTACTCAAATATTGTAAAGGAGCTATTGTTCCAGTAAATTGAACATAGCATCCTCAGATGTAACTTTGTATATGAAATTACTATGTATTTGTTTCAGGTACTCTCTCTGCTCCATTGGATTTCTGAGTTCTCCAAAGATAAAGATTATAATGTATTTTGGTCATCGCTTCCCTTTGACCTCACACATTAGGGGGCATCTGTTATCCACCTGAATGGCACCTCTCCGTCCGAGTGCCGACATTCACTATGTTGGCACACAAAAGGACATTTATGGATTGAGGGTTGCCCAAAACACTATATATGGGCTTATTATGAACTACATTTCTCATCCATCCAGCTGGTTATTTTTTCCTCCTAAATATGTCAAGTCCTGTATGAGAATTTTCTTATATGCAACTCACGTGTTGTACGTGAGTGTCGGTTATTGCATCTCGCATACAGATTTGTACGCGGGTTACCCTTAGAGAAACTCGCATGTCATACGTGAGTTGCCAGTATTGATACCCACGTACACCTTCCTTTGACATTTAAAATAAAAACTTGCGATTACTTGAGATTAGTTAAGAACTTAACCTTAATCACCTTAACTGTCTCAACCTCCTCAACCTTCGAAACTGCCTTATTTCACCAAGTATAAATACAGGCCTTGGGGAGGGTGTTAATCACATACACTTGGAGAGAAAATTTATGCTGGTGGAGTTTATACAGAAGTCTTTGGAGCAGTGGAACTAAGAATCCTTTGGTTGCAAAGGAGTCCTCGTCTCAGGCGTTGGGTTCTAATCTAAACTCTTTCATTATTGTTAATAAAGAGAATCCTTCTTCCATATGTGTCTTGAATGTCTCTCATATATTGTGGTTTGATAAATATTTATGTTTCAACACTCTGTATATGATTTATCTAACCTGTTTATATATATGTATCATCTTGTATTTGGAGGAGTGACTCTTGACAGGTGAAGGAGAAGCATCCCTGAAGGCGTTGGAGGAGAAGCAGAGTGGAAGAGGACAAGTTAGGATCAACCGTCGTGTATCGGGTGAGTCTTTTCTATCCTCCTATTTCCTTTACTGCACTCTAGAGTCAATTTCCTGCAAGTTTCATGAGTATGTTGGTAACCCCAAACCTTTGGTTATAAGGTGTTTATTCATGTACAATAGTCTTCCATATTGATTTTCTGTAAAAATATGCTCCATGCTATTAATTCCACTAATCCTGAAAAACACTTATCATTTTGTCAGAGATAAACAGTTTTTTATAAAAATTATAATAGATAAAAGCACAAGAATCTCCCTAATCCTTCCCCAAACCAAATATATGGTGTTTCCCCAAGCCATACAAGAGAGAAGAATAGATTGTTCCAGATAATAAAAAGTACTAGCATGCTGTTTTATTATTTTGTAAAATGAAAAACTAACTAGTAAATGAAAATGATTCAGATATGTATATTCATGAAAAATAAAACAGTGCTAAGAAAGATCATGTAAAATGAGAATAATATAATTAAAAGAAAACCATAGGAAAAAATGGCCATCCATGCCTTATTGTAAAGATATCCTGTCACCGTCATGTATTTTAAGTGTACCCCTGAGTGTGTGAGATTTACTGTAACATACCAAAAATTCCGCCATGTAAATTTTGAGAAAATGGGGTATAATTTTTTTTTCTTTTACTATATCAACAAGTCAATCATGTTAGTCCCTTGAGAGTGTGTAATCACATTAACGTAAGCTCTACTATCATTTGCACCTAAACAAACTATAATTTAATTAAATTAAGTTCCACTGAGTAGTTCACAATAGAGCTATACCAATGACCATACTAATACCAAAAATAATGGTAAGAACTTATACCTCAAATACAGAATCATACTTTGTTGCAATTAAGAACCGTCAAACTAGAGTGACTCTAATATAAGCGAATCTTATTCAAGTTTAAAATAGATACGACTGTTTCATTAGTCACGAGACTATCCCTCGATGGGATAGAAATTACACATTAACCCCTTCTTTTAAAGGTTGCTGACATTCCTCATAACAAGGTACCATCCTTGTACTTATTGGGTGCAACCAACCAAGATGATGCATGAGTCCTGATTGAGACAGACAACAAAGTTAGACACACTGTAGAAGATAGAAACAAACTAAACTAAGGAATATGCACCTATACGACAAATTCATTTTATAATTCATTTTACACTTGTCTTTTGAGAGCTATTCGACCGTTGTACTGCAGCTCCTGCAACCACCACTTTATGTAACTCGACATGCATATTAGCACCATAAAACCAAGAGCATAAATCTTATATACAAAGTAAATTACATTCATAAACAGACTAACCGTTAAGAGTACTTATTTTGAGCTCGGGTGACTGAAAACGTGTCTACGACTTTCCTCCCAACCGTAGGCTTTATGTGACGTAGGTTTGTCTGTCTAAAGCCACCCCCGAGCTAGGCGACGAATCCACTAAGGTTCAAGGTTAAAAATAGAACTCTTCGAGTTTCAAGTTAAGATAGTATTGTAATCCAATGTTACTTTGTCTAAGGGTATGAGACTTAGTCGTCATAGAGACAACATTCATATGAATAATCCCTCATTACATTTTGTTCATAAACACAAATAAATGTCAATATTCAATTCACCATTACACCATATTATTCAGGTAACCATGTCTCTTTATTGTTCTTACAGTGCTTGATCCCCAAATTCCATAGTGTAAACTCACTAGTAAGCAATATAATTATCCTACCATTTACTTAGAATACATTTATTTGTATTTACCTAATCCATTCAAAGGAAGTAAACTTGTAACAATCTAAATGGTTATGCACTTACTAACATAAGGGATTTCCATTGAATCTCTCTATATATAATCCTTTTTCTAATAACTCTATAATTTTGATACTTAATAATATTAAAGTTATAATAACTTTGGAAGAAGTTATGACCATGTTAAGGCTTAAACACTTAAAATCCATTTAGAGTTAAATATAACTTTACTTTTAATAATGACATCATCATTGATACTTAATAATATTAAAAATATGATAATTTTGGAAGAACTTACGACTATGTCAAAGATTAAATACCTAAAATCCATTTAATGTAAGGTCATTGACTCATGTTTCCTTTAAATAAAGATTACAACTATTTTTGATCAATTAAATCGGAGTAAGTATAATAGTCTTTAAATAAAAGGTTTAACATAAAAATAGATTAAAAACCATCTAACAAAACCCTTTTCCCAAAGTCCTCCCTATTCGAACTCCTCAAAAAAAGAAACAAAATAAAGCATATAATATTTATTTGATGGTTTATATATTGGTGGATGTTGAATTATTTCACACAGAGAGATTCTCTCTCGCATGCAGACTCTACACACAAAAACCTGAACTGTTTTAAGACCAACCAAATAGACATTAAATTGTTGTACAATCTTCAAAAGAAAAAGAGGAAGTTTGAACAATCTTGTTTTCAAGTGAAGTGCCCTTTCTCTTACGGGAATATTTAAACAAAACAATTATCAACACGCGTTCTAATAATAATATAAATAATTGTGTCCATCACTCGAAATAGAGGAATGCATTAACTTATAGTCATGACAACAAAATTCAACCGACATCAAAGGTCAAGGTTACTTCTACATTAAACTATGAATGCAGACGTAAAACCAACAATGTTTGTCATCCACATTCAAGTGCATATAGGAAAACGACGCTCTCTTTCCAAAATCACTCAGAAAGTCAAGGGCTACGCTATATGAATTTCATTTTCTTCCCACTTCATGTGATTAACAACAACATGGGTGAATCTAGAACTCAACGCGTACTAAAAAAAACTGGTTCATTGACCTAAGACTTAGCGCGAATCCAAAAGGTTTTGTTAATGGAAAAACACATAACTGAGGATAATAAAAAAACTCAACATGTGGCACAACAAAGTTTTCATGCCAGAATAAATCCAGATCTAGTAAAACTGTGCAAACATTTTTGCAATTACCGGAAGAAATCATAAGGATGGCAGAGAAAAAAATATTGCCTATGTATCGAAAGATTAATGGCTTCAAGCAACACTATCAGCGTGCTACAAGCCATTGAAATTTCCCTGTGCTGGACAACTGTTGAATCTCTGAAATATAATGTGGACGTGGAAAGATCACTTGAACTTGTGAAAGTACATTTGAATTTTGCATGCAAGAGGGAGCACGTCGATTCCATGTACTTAAAATTAAGAGAACAATGCCTGAATTTAAGGACAGATATTCCACACTGTATAGAACAGTCTGGCCGCAGAATTAACATAACTCCAGGAATGCTTAGTGAGCAAACAACATGATGATGAGATGATTTTACAAGATGAAAGGGTTTCAATTTCAAGAACTAAATGGAAATATTTAAAAGCTCAATATGCAACCCAGGTCTAACCAAGGAATAATCAGCTTGCAAAAATTCATTTCGATTGGATGAAGACCAACAAGTGATAATGGATAACACTCACAATACTGAAAGACGAGAGGTGACGGAGAGCCAAATCAAACTGGATTGGTTATGTTCGAACAAGAAAATAAGGAGGTAGTCACAACTAGCGGTACATGTGATGTGGCAAACAAAATCTGAACCCTCATCCAAAACAATATCTTGTAGATCAAGCCACAAACCAGGCCAATGTGATTCATCTTGATGAAGCTGGTGTTTCTAAAAAAAAAAGAACTGTCTGGAATGAAACTCCAAATCTATTTGCATGACGAACCATAAGTTATAAAATTGCAGATAATTTTGGAAACAAAAACTCCAGATATATAACTATACATACTCTTCCAATAGTGGACTAGTAAGCTGCAAATCGCATTCAGTTAAACTTAATACAAAATATAAAGAGATCGAGGCGATAAGGAGGACGCGGAAGTTAAGTTTAGTTACTTAGCTCTATCGATCAGTGTTTTGTTAGGTTTAGTTCTCTTTTGTTCAGATCCTCCTTCCTCAGCGAATTCCTCCCTTCATAGTGTGCCTCCATTCCCTTTCTTCTTCTTTCTCCCCAAAAATAGATCCCCCCCTCAACAAATAGTGGGCCTTTAAAATGTAAAACAAAAATTCCTTAAAAAAAGACAAGTGGCAATGGGAAAACTCCACGTTTTCTTTTGGTCAAATATTCTCTCCTTAAATATTGAGAAGATATTGAATTATAGTTATAATTTATTACCAAGTTTAACAAGTGGCGAAAGGTAAAAAAATTGGTGCTCCTTTCCAACAAGGAGACAAACCTCCAATAACTAACAGATTTCCACTATGAGTGTTTCAAGCAATCGTGGAAATTTTCCTCCAATTACATGTCTATATATATATAATTTGTTAATTAAATCCCTTTATACACTTGCATACATTTAATTAAAACAGCTAACTTAGAAGTAAGATAGGAAAATCCATAACCTTTATAAATGGAAAACTTAAAAGTATTTTCACAGTTTTTTGTTGAGGCTATAATATCAACATGTTTAGCAATGCCATTGAATAATAAAATTTTGCTAATGTTGTTAACTATACTTTATGGGTCTACTAGAAACCCAGTGGCATCTAGCTTCTAACATTTGCTTAGGTAAAATCTTAAACCAAAGGAGCAACTCCAGTGTCCATGATGCTTAAGACGACCCCCGTCATCTAATGACATGGCACCTAGCCAAACATCCCTCTCCCTAGTGGATTCGTCTCCAATATCATTTTTAGTCGCACACACTTTCAGTCTCCTAGCATTATTAAATTTTCATCTATAATCTTGATGAGCTAGTTTTCATACTTACAGTGCATTTTACTTACGCCTCACGTTTTTCGGCCGTGTTCTGCGGGGATGTTACATTTACAGCTATAGGTCCCATTTCTAAGATAATGACATCTTATATATATATGGAATTAGACGGACAGGGCAAATTCAACTTAGAGTCATTCTCAAATGACATTATAAACAATTGGCCATGACATAATTTTATTTTTTTTGAAATTTTTTTCATATATTATCACTATTTGACGAACTATGTGTATAGTGGTGTATTAACTAGGTCTCATTTACCAGATATTTCCCTGCTGCCAGTAGGCCTGTTCAGTACCCCAGCGGGTTTATCTTGGTACCATGTAAGCATAGCCCCGCTGCCAACAAGCCTGTTTAGTACCCCGATGGGTTTACTTGCATTTATTGAGCTTCCTGTTATAAGGTTTTTATTTAGCATTGACCCACTACTAGCAGGCTTGTTCAGTACCCCGGCGGGTTTATCTTATATAATGATATTAAAGATATGGGAGCTGATTGGTACTAGAGCATGTTAAGTCCTTATAAACACATAATTCAATTTTGTGAAATAAAATTATAAGTAATTTCATAATGGCCAGATCATAAAACATGTCAAAAGAGAATAACTGAAAGTTGTTCTTTAACCTAACAGTCCTTCTTCTTTATAAAGTAGAGTAATTTTCTCCACAGATGAAAATTCCACTTTACTCCCAAGTTATCACAAAAAATACTTAAGAAACAAGTTTTGAAAACAAGTATAGGATGAACTAGTAATCCATAGGTGTAAAAAAGATGATAATGAGAGTAGGTCTATCAAGCAACCGTTCAAAATAGAAAATCAGAAATAGACATGTATGAATCAAAATACCAAAAACTATCTAAATCATAAAAGAAACGGTTAATATTTACATATAGAAAATTGTTTTTAATTATTACTATAAGCTGGAAAATTTAAAAGTACTTCCAAGAAAATTTAAGATACCTTATAAGTGTTTTAGTGTACTTCCTAGTTCCGAATTATACTCCATGAACTGCTTATAGAGATAAAATATTAAACTGCAAAACCACTTGTTAGATTATTCAATTTATTCATAAAAACATAAAAGCATAAAAACAAGAAAGTTGCATGTAATCAATTTTATCAGAAATGACTCTTATTTATTCAAGGAAACAAACACACATATTTACATCAATATCCTATTCTACTTAAAAAGAAAGAAAAAAATGGTATTCAAGTGTATGAATCCTTCCAGTGTAACCAAGTTCAAAGCAAAATTAAAAATATACCTTTATCCACATACGAGAAAAATATAATAGTGATTGTCTGGATACGAAGGACCAAGCAACCTGTTTGATTTGGTAGCAATAAGCATTGAAGGAGGGGATGGTACTATGGCTTGGTTGCCTCTTGGAACCATATTTCAATGTGACTTATGTATTCTACATTCTCTCCTTCATTTGTTATGTCACGAGGTCTTTCATTAAACCCTAGAATGCGTACAGAATCTGAGTTTGGTGATGGGAAATATTTAGGTTCTGATGTCTGTCCCTCAACAATTGATATGCATTCCATGTCGATCTTATCTTCTTGTGGAAAATGCCAAGTAGAAACTTAATTTTCTTCTATATTATCTATGACTCCTAGATCTACCACCTCTCCACATATCGTATGAATTTCTTGTAATAATGTTGGTGAGGTAGGTGAGGTGGGTAAATGTTGCAATAGAACACTGTAAGCATATTGTACTGCTTTATTGTTGTTATAATTTGGATGGATTGAACAAGAATGTGCGTAGGGCATAAAGGAGATTTATGAGAAGGTAATTGTGGCCGGTATAATTGACTAGCTTATGTGGTTGATCCTGCCTGGAAAATGGGATATTGTTGAAAATATTGTGGAGAGTGTAGAGGAATAGGAAGTGTTTCCACACAAGAGAGAGTATCCCTATGATCATTAGATGGGATATAAAGACTTTGTGAACAGGGTTGACATGGGTTTAGATGAGGCTGCAACAACTCAGAAGAAGGTATATTCTTACTAGTCTTGAATTCCCCTCTCGAATACCTTCTACATAATTCACAAACATTATCATATGATAACTGAGATACATCACTTATTCCCATCAGGTTTAAGATTTCTAAATATTCATTTTTTATACCTTTGAGTAAATTTTTTTTCAAGGTATCCTTCCCTATCTATCTTAGTTTTGATCTCTGAAGGTTGTATTGAAAGCATTCGACATAGTTTTCCAAATTTTCTTCTTCTCCTTGGGTTATTTCAAAGAAATCCTCCTTGACTCTGCAACAATCTTGGTATCATTTTAAAATTATATGTTTCATATCTTCCCAATTTTGAATGTAGTTCCCACCTAGGTTCATGAACCATCGGAGGGCTTCTCCTTTGAAAGTAAGAGGAAAAAAATTCAAAGTTTGAACATTATATGCTCTACAGAGTATTTCCAATTGAAATAAAAATTAATCATGGTTTTCATTCTCTAGTCCATGAAAATTTGGTAAAATGGATGGGGGAACATATTGTATTTGCGCCACTCCTAGATCTCTAATAGGGAATTCAAAGGTAACAACTTCTTCATCCTTCTCTCCTATCATATCCTCCCACAACATAAGTAGTTATTTATGTATTATATTGGGGTTCCTCTTTCAGATATTCCTATCAGTTTGTTAGCAGGGTGGGTGGCACTTACAACACCACTAAGTGATTTAATTATAAAATAAGTCCTATACTCACATATGAGTAAATTGTATGAAATTAAATTACCTAAAGGCACGCGTACATCATATTGAACTTATGAAAAAGTAAACTATCTATGTCTACAAAAAGAAAAGTATGCTTAAGGGAAATAAATCAAACTTTGTGTAAAGTAAACACACTTGTGCAAAAAAGGAACAACAAGGATTTGGGGAGACCCACTAAAGTGGATGTGTCAGGATGTCACACTATGGAAATTCTGTAGTGAAGTCATCTTTGCATCTTACCATCTCCCCTTCCCCTTTCTATGTAACATAAAGGCAACCTATCTATCTGTATCTATCTAGACTGTGTTCATGAAAAACTAAACTAAAGGAGAACCTAAACTACTGCTACTGCTAGGTTTGGGGGATCCTATTATAACAGATGTACAGGTTCTTACCTCTCATCTTACCACTCCCCCACCACCAACCTATCACTAAAATTCATAAGCAAATTCTATTTTTTTCTACCTTACAAAACAAATCTCCGACAACGGCGCCAAAATGTTGTGTGTTATAATGCCTAGATTAATTCCCCTAATATTTAATTATCGATCGGGGTTGGTAGAATTAAAGTTGCTACAAAATATATGTGAAGGTATAGGGGTTCCTAGGGCGTTGTAAAAATATTTTAACAAACAAAAGATATGAAGATCTTTCAAAATGAAAAACCAAGTCAAACTCCTAGGAATCTAATCATTAATGTGATTAAACTAGAACAAAGCATCAAACTAGGATAATATCATAATATTCTAATTAACAAATGAGAATACAATCACTACTTTTTATGACAAAGTCTATTTAGTGACTTCAAAAACTAACTAAGCAAAGAAAGTGTACAATTGGAAATGCAAGTACAACAACTAAAAAACAAATAACTCCTAACAAAAAAGGATACTATCAATGACTACTTAAAAGGCTATGATGCAAAGAAAACTTAAATAAGTGAATGGAAAACTAAGTAAGAGCAACAAGTAGAAAACTTAATAAAGAAATTGAATTCTATCCTACGAGTCTCTGTTGGTAATCATACATTGAAAAATGAAACTATTCCTAAAAATAACACTACTAATCCTAAGTTTTACATGCAAACGAATAAATTAATCCAAAAGCATAATTATAAAACAATACAATAGTAAGAAGAATCAGAAACAAAACATACCCTAACTCAAAACATTTTTAAATTCAAAGGATAAAACTTTAATAAAGAAAAACAATATAACTTTAAGTCTAAATGATCATTAAAAATGTCATTTAACTATTACAGTCAAAGCATATCTAAGAACCAAAGAAGCAAAGCTTCAAACAGATTTAAAACTCATTAAAAACAAAATAAAGTTGAATAATAGATTGGACGAATGATTGGATAACAAACTGGATGGATGACTGGACAGATAGAATGAATGAAAGCTAGAACAGACAGTCCAAATGGTAGTATGTATACAGAAAATGGTAGAAAAAGACCTAAATGATCTAATTATCAACTAATTTTGTGCACGTGTTTATACAATGCATAAAGAAAATAAATAAACCTATTTAATCATCATATTTAACAGTGAAATAAACAAATACAAATACATGAAAATAAGAAAATCATTGCATATTAATAAACAAACTGGAATTTAAATTGCATAAACTTATAACAGGAAAGAAATAAACAGAACTTCATCTATTTAAATTGATAAAAACAATCTACTCTATCTTCTTATGAACAAAACTAAATAATAAGCTGGAAATGAAATGGCAGAAACAAAATAGAAAACAACTATGTGCACAATCTAGCTATTTAATTCTGGAAATAAAATGCATTACAGAAAGCAAATGAAATAAAAATTTACAGTAACTTAATGAAATAAACAAACTAGAAATCAAAACTGAATTAGCTACAAAGAAAAATAATGAAAACAACAAAAGAAAACCTTTGGTTGATGAGGGGCCCTCTCAGTAATCAGGGGTGACTCCTGGCTAGTGCTTATTCAAATAGAATCATAAACAACAACACATACAACTCTTTATTAAAATGATGGAACATAGTTACAAAACTCTCCAAAAACAATTGTTTAACAAATGAAATGAACAACTACCAACACTCACACAGAGGCTGGTATTTATATTGTTTTGAAGAGATTGAGAAAGTCAACCCTTTAGTGGTCGACTTCTCTCTATATTTAGTCAATCATAAAGGATTCTAACTAATCAAATTCCAGCGCAGATGATCTTCCCTTCTTCAGCGCGAGTCTGGTTTTCTTCAGTGAGAACGTGGCACACGAGCTCCTCTTTTATCGTGGTTGTGGCGTGGTGTTGAGTGCAAGCATCATACACGGTAGATCTTCTAGAATGGAGATCATTTCATTGTTTAAATGCACAACTAGTGGCGGTTTGATATTAAGCAGAGGAGGCCATGAGTAATCCTGGGAATGTTCCATCGTTTAATGCATGATATTGGTTATTAACAACATGCAGACTGATTAGCGATCTAGATGAAAAGTTGGACAATGAGCTACGTGATGAGCTGGACAATGAGCTACGTGATGAGCTAACACACAGCTGGACATGCAGCTAGATAGCAAGATGGATCATGAGCTGGATAGTGGTTGCGTAGATAAGGCTGAATGGTAAGCTAAATGTGTATTGTTTATAAATTTAGCCCAAAGGATTATGAAATCTACAAACAAAGATATAAGTTAGTTAATACATCAGATGTAGTTTAATACTATAAATTTTGAGTTAATAAAATCATAAAAATGATATTAATAACCAAAGTTGTATAAACATCACATTTGTTCTTACCTCATGCTGAAATAATGATCTGCATGACATAAAATGTGCAAAAGATAATAAAATATGCATTTAAATGTGTTATTTTAGTGCCAAAAATGATAACAAAATGAAGCTCAACAGTCATGATGTACATATTACTTCTAAAGAAATATTTTTCATGATGTGAACTTATTTAATAATCACATTTGGGCTTCTCTCTCTTACTCTTCATCCTCTTGTATTTCAAATCCTCATAAGTTGAACTTAATCTTTCCACATCTAAATGCTTCATCTTCTTCACTCTTTGCTGCTTCGAATCCTTGGATTTATTCCTACATTTGGTTTGATTCGACACACCTATAAGAAGGGATTGATCCTTGGTGGATTTTATGGTACTCATTTGAACTAACTGGTCTTGTTCTTGAGTCAAAGACTCCATGAAGTCTGCTAGTGGAGGCATTCTCCAATTTCGAACTATCAGCTTGCATGAATGGAATGTTGAGACAAACACATAATACTCAGGCCCTAGCTTCAAAAGGATAGAAAATATTAGATGCTCTTCTTTCTTCTTGATGCCACATTGTTTCAGCTGAAGCACCAATGATTTGAAATTTCTATAGAAATCCTGGATCGTGTTAAAGTGAGTTGGGCTCAATGATATCAACTCATTTTCAAGTTGGTGTCCTCTCATCTCGTCATTCTTCCCAAATAGTGACTCGAGCTTGAGCCAAAATTCATTGGGTGTTATAAGGCTCTCTACATGGAAGAGAATATCCCTCTAAGTACTGAGACAAAGCATCTCGAATGCCTCATCTAGTCTGTTGAAGTACTTTTATTTTTCCACAGCGGAGTTAGGCTTGGTCTTAGTTCCCATGGTGACTCCGTACAAGACTTCCTACCTCAATTGGATCACCATTTCGACCTTCCATTTGAAATATTTTAATGGGGTATGAAATACATGAGTCTGCTCCATTCATGCTTGTGCACTGAATGACAGAAACATTGGATGTACCTGCAATGCAAACACTCAATTTTTTTTGGAAAATACCCTAAAAAAAAACTCAAACACTCTATATTTTATTTTTAGATCCAAATAGATATAATAACATGTGAAAATATGATTCATATAAATATCTATGAGCTAATGGAATCCTCACAATTCAATATTATTCACAAACCATGCAGAAAAACAATGAAAAGAGCAAAATTAACACACATAGATGGTGCCAATAAATGAAGTTTCTATTACTGTACATCATATGAATATGTATGGTACATATTTATAATACAATGGGAGAAAATATTTATCCTTAGGAGGAAAATTGGTGGCATACATGTGGCAAGCTTAGATTGGACCTCAAACCCCCCTAGGTTGACCAATAAGCTCTCAATCCACCTCAAACGGTAATGAATGGCCATATCAACATGGGTGAAGCATTATAGGACATAAAATAGTGTAGGATAGGTTTGGTGGAGTGCATGGGTGAGTGGGAGTGGCTTTAGAAAGCATTTAATGGTCCAAAAGGGTAAAAAACCACCTAAATACATGTATGGGTGCCTATGGTCAAACCAGTTCCATGTTTTAAGGAGTATAAGTGCCCCAAGGACTTAAATGGAATTAATGAGGGTGCACATGCTCTTATTTGACCAAAAATAAGGTGCTTGGGTGCATTAATGAGTCCAAAAAACCCTTATACCTGGATAGACGATCATAACCAAGGTGTGGACCATATGACATAAGTATAAGAAAAATGAAAATGTGTCGTAGGTGTATGTGACCATAGTTCTAGTTGGTATGATGTTATAACAAGGTCAAAGGTAAGGCCCTACTTTCGTATGCAGGTTGAAGAAGATCTTGTATGGCCTGAAGCAAGTTCCAAGGTAGTAGTATTTGAAATTTGATAGGTTTATGGTAGAGAAAGGTTATAACATATGTCATTTTGACCACTGTGTTTATTTCAAGAGGCTAGATAATGGAAGATATATTATCTTGTTATTAGTATATGTAGATGACATGTTTGTTGTAGGGTTGGTCCTTGATATGATTCACCAAATGTCATGTACAATAACAAAATAATAAATGCTTTATAGGAGATAACAATACTAAAGAATCATAACCATTATTTGAATCAACCTGTTAGCACCTGTGCTAAATTTTGAAGACTTCTACACAAGGCATATGCACTAATTTCACCTTCAAATGTCCAGACCAGTGAAAAATGAGGCGTAGGGTCAAAAAATTTCATATCTTATGACCCAAAGGTATGCAGGGAATGGGTTTGAAGTTGCTTGGGAGGCTTATTCTTAAGCCTGAATGTTAAAACAGTAAAAAATCCTTAGGCGTGACCTTGGAAATGAGCCTAATATGAAAAATCTAATCAAGGATAGGTCTTGGCGAGAACGAATGGTGGAGATCCAACCTACAAAGGAGATCAACGACCCAAGGAAAAGTAGGAGGTAGAAGTTGGAAGTGGGAAATGCAAAGTTTCAGCCACAGAAAGTTGAAATCTTGATTTCTGCCTTCCACGATCCAAGATCTGATGGTCCAGAGTGTTTCCACCCAGTATCAATGACTCGGATAGCAGTAGCAGGGTAGAGGTCGAAAAGCGAAAAACTTAAAGATTTTTTTTATAAAGTTGGTATTTTCACTCTCCGCGTTCCATGAAAGGTGGAAGAGGAAAGGTGGAAGCAAAAAGACGAGAGCAGAAGGATCTAAATTGAGCTCCGATAAATTTGAAGATCCGTGTTCTGTTTTCTGCGAAAGGAGGAAGTGAAAAGGTAGAGGCGAAATAAGAGAAGTTCGATGAGGAAAATTGGAAGATCCGTGTTCCATTTTCCACTAAAGGTGGAAGCAGAAGGGTGGAAGGGGAAAAGAGAAAATGTAAAGTTTTTGTTATGAAAGTCAGAATTCTAATTTCTGACCTTTGTAGCTTGATCCCTGATCAATGACTTAGAATGAATCCTGTAGGGATCGATGGTGCAGAAAGCTAAAACATGGAAAGGATTAGGGAGGGGCATAAACACTAAACTGAACCTCGAGGAATTCATCGACCCATTTACCATCTCCCATAGACACCAGATCGACGAACCAAAATTGATCTCAAGGTAAGATCTACGGTCCAGAATCATTTTCATAGGTGAAGATGCACGCATAGAGGGAATTTGCTGCAAACCGTCGAAGGTGTTTTGAGCCATCATTTTCATCCAACAGGCGTGGTTTCCAGGTGTTTAATTCTCCATTTTTGTCCAACATGTGCATCCCAACATGATTTCCTATTTTGTTAACAATCATGGAAAATCTGCTAGATCAAAGTTTGTTGGGATTTAGTGATCATTGGGGTTTGATCCCCATCTTTGTAACTGATTTTAGGGCTCTATTTCAGGTTTTGTCTCGCAAGCCCAGGACTCTATAAATATACCCTTGAAAGAGGAATAAAGGGTTGAAAAATTTCATTCAGAATCCCCAGTTCTTGGGATTTGTAGCTCTTTTATTTTCTTGGAAGCTTTAATGAAAGTATGCTCTGAGTTTTCTGAGATTCATCAAGTTTTTTCCCATTCATTCTATGTTTCCTATATTTCATCTCCATGTATGTGTTTTCTTCCAATACATTTCTAGGTTGTATGCAAGGAATTTGTTTTTGATAGCGCTCCTTCCATCATAAATCATATTTGTTATGTGTTGGTAATGACTGCGATATAATTCATCCACAGATAGGTGCTCTGTTTCAGTTATTGTCACCTGTTATATTTCTACTAAAGGTATTCCCATAGATTCATCCATTGATAGATGCCTCTATTTTTCACTGGGATCTTTCCTCATTTCTATCTTTCATCCCTTCAAGATAATTTGACTAAACATAATAGCCACGTTACCTCAGATTTCATAGGAAAATCACCTCTCATTATTGTTGTTAGCCCCTTAAATATTTACAAGATGTGACTCCACTTCCCAATAGTATTTCTTGTCTATCTGTTTCACCATTTTTAAATATGCAAATATCCCATTCCCCTCATAATTCTATCCTTCTGAATGCTTTCTTAAAGCCATATGTATAGGTGAAAGTGTTTGTGACAAGCGAGAGCCCTCTCTGACTGTATTGGCTAGAATACAGTCTAAATATTGGTTTGAAATGGTTACCCTTGTGACTTCCTACCACAACCATAGGAAAATTAGAGAGTGATAACACAACTTTATACTCAAATAATTTTATGTTGATCTTGTCACCAAAGGGACAAGTCAACCTGGGTAAACAAGTTACGTACCTTGAGAGAGAGTGAGACTTAAAGCAGAAGTAAACATACCTCCGATTCTTTAATCAAATCAGCAACACAGTAATACCTAGTACAATCATGCTATGCATAGATACACAATCATACGGAGTAGTGACACATAGTCAAAGATAAAATTCACAGTGGGAAGTGACCCATAGTCATACTAAGTAAGCACAAATCATTGACGCTGCAATGGAGTGCAATCACACTGCTGCAATAAGAGAGAAGATCATGCTTCTAGGAAAAGAAACGATAAGCCACATGATAGTAGTAGAGAAGAACAAAAATACAGTCACGTTGGAGGACTACATAGATATAGTCACGCTGGAGTATCACGTGGATATAGTCATGTTGTTGGGGATCAACATAGAAGTAGTCACACACACTTCTAGGGATCAACACAAAAGAAGTCACAATGGAGGATCATGTGAATATAGATAGGATGCTGGGGATCAATCCAAAGGGAAGAGAAAGGTCATGCGAAGTATCCAATCAAACTAGATTCTAGTCATGCAATGATAATCTAGTTACATTTGGAGAACATTCAAGCATGAAGAAAAACCATGCAGGAATAAATAGTCATACAGGACAGAGGTAAGACATGGAATAGGCCCAGTCATGCGGGAGCCAAGCAGAGAAGAAGTAAAAATCAGGATAGTCCCAGTCACGTGGGAGGAGAGAAAAAAAACACATGATAGCCGATCAGAGATAAGAAGCCACAGTCAACAATAGTCGCGAGAAGGAGAGTCACGGTCAACAAAAATTGCAAGATGAAAACATTCATGCAGAGATAAGGAAGACAGGTAAGTGAGATAACAATTAATGGATAATTAAAAAGCAGGATATCCTTTTCCTTTTATAAGGTAGGGTGGTAAAGAAAAAATACATTAGTTTGACTTAGGATAAGGTAAAGTGGTCCAAAGTGAAAAACATGTAGGATATAAATGTGATCAAAAGGAAATTAAATACTTCAGTTGTGATGAAGGATTTGGGTGTTGCAAATAAAATCCTTGGTATGAGAGTAACAAGAGACAAGATAAATAAAAAATTAACATTGTCTGAAGGTCAGTACATAGAAAAGGTGATAGAGAGTTTTAGAATGTAGGATGCAAAACCAGTTAGTGCACCTTTGTCCATCCATTTAAAAATAAGTAAGGATATGTATCCCATACATATGAGGAGATAAAATACATGTCCAGGGTCCCTTATTCATCAATAGTTGGAAACTTGATCTATGCCATGGTGTGTACAAGACCAGATATTGTACATGCAGTGGGAGTTGTGACCAGGTATATGAACAATCCAGGTAAAGAAAATTGGAAGGAAGTAAAGTGGATTCTCAGGTATTTGAGAGGTACTATTGCTCATGCATTATGTTTTGAAGGTTTAGGAATAGGTATACATGGATATGTTGATGCAGATATGGGAGGTGATAAAAATAGTGGTAGGAACACAATGGGATATGTTTTTACTTTAGGTGGAACAACAATAAGTTAGATTTCAAAACTGTAAAAGGATGTTTCACTTTCAACAATGAAAGCAAAGTATGTTGTTGATATAGAGGATAATAAAGATATGATTTGGATATATAGGTTCATGTAAGAATTAGGTAAGAAGTAGGAGAGTAACATATTGTACAGTTAAATCCATATCTCCGTTCATCTTGTAAAGGACTCAACTTTCCATTCAAATACTAAACGTATACATCTAAATTACCATTTCAAATGATTTGTTCTAGATGATAAACTGTTGAAGTTGGAAAAGATTCATATTATCCAGAATCTTGCAACCATGTTGAAAAAGGTAGTAAATATAGAGAATCTGAGTTCCTTCTTAGTTTCAACTAGCCTTCAATCATGAAGGTCAATATGAAACATTTTCCAGGTCCAAGGTTTGTAGCATAGTCCAACAAATGAAGTAGGGGTGGATTTGTTGTGATCAGTCTCTATTAGAGCATTAATATACCTTAGTACCATGGTCTTACACCTAGGATACATTTTCATTTGTCTTGTAATTATGTTATATGATCCTACTTAGGTTATACAAATAAAGCTTGGTCTATTAGGTTATTTTTGGCTCATTAACTCACAGTTGGGGAGTTACACTTTGATCACCCTGATAGTTCATGTGCTCTAGTTTTACCATAATGACAACCTAGGAACCCTCATTGATGACTGACCAGTCCTTATCCATTAAATAAGAAATAATGTTTGATTAGTGGAAGTGGTGTGTGAATGTGGTTGTTTTGTGGTCTTCTTGGGAATTTATTGGCTCCTAGAGACTCTCCCACTCACACATGTATTCACCCATGCCTAGATTTCCTTCATTTATGATCCATAATTCCTCCATCCATGTTCACACCTAATTTTGTTACTATTTTGTATGGTTTGGGAGCCTATTGGTCAACCTAGGGGGGTTTAGGGGTCAAATCCTAGCTTGGAACTTGTATGCATCCATATTTCCTCCAAGGTCTCACGAAATATCAGCTATTGACACCATCTATGTTTGTTATTTTGTTCTCTGTTACTATTTTCTTGCATATTTTTTGAATAAATTAGATTGTGAATATTTCCTTAGCTCCTAGATCTCATTGTGAAGAAATTATCACATGGTATTAGAGCTTTGTGGATCTTCAAATCAAATATAAATTGTTTTGAGTTGTTGATTTGGGCATTTTCCAGAAAATTTAGGTGTTTGCATTGCAAGTACAACAATGTTTCTGTCACATAGTGCGCAAGCAGAATGGATAAGACTCATGCATTTATCACTCCTTTCAACTATTTCAAATGGAAGGATGAAATGGTGATCTAGCTGAGGTCGAAAGGCCTGTACATAGTCACCATGGAGACTGAGATAAAGCCCAACTTTGCTGTGGAGAAATCGAAGTACTTCAATAGAATTGATGAGGCATTTGGTATACTTTGTCTCAACATTTCGAGATACCTTCTCTTCCATGTGTACAGTCTTTGCACATCCAATGAATTTTGGCTAAACATTGAGTCTCTATTTGGGAATACTGATGAGATGAGAGGCCATCAGATTGAAAATGAGCTAATCTCACTAAGTCCATCTCACTATGAGACAATCCAAGACTTCTTCACCAAGTTCAAAGTGTTGGTGCTTCAGCTAAAACAGTTTGGCATAGAAAATAAATATGATCGGCTTATATTTTATATCCTTTCTAAGCTAGGGATTGAGTATTCTATGTTTTTTTCAACATTCCACTCAAGCAAGCTCACATCTAGAAATCGGAGGATGCCTGCGCTAGTAGAATTCATGGATTCATTGACTCGGGAGCAAGACAAGTTAGTGAAAATGGGTACCATTAAATTCACAAAGCATCAATCCCTTGATGTTGGTGTTTCAAATCAATCCAAATTCAAGAATACAATAAATGATTTGAAGAAACAAAGAGAGAAGTAGAAGAATCATTCAAATACTGAAAGCTCCTATTCAACTGATGAGGATTTGAAATCCAAGAGGATGAAGAACAAGAGAGAGAGACTCATATGTGTTTATTTCAAAGGTTAAAATAATGAAACATATTTATTTATAAATAATATGGACATCATGACCAATCTCGTTGAGGAAAAAAATATTGATGTTCCATATTTTGCAAGTTGGGAGCGCAAGCAAGAAGATGGTAAGCCTGCGCATGATTTGTGTGCATGGGAGAAACCCATTTCTCATATATCTGTTTCAGATGTCTCTATTTATTATTTACATTCTGATATATCAGAATATAAAAACCTCCATCCCTTCCTTGGAATAAACCCCAACCACTTCACCAAAGTTTCCTAAATAAACTAGTCATTTTTACTAGTTCCTGATATGTCTTCTAAAATCTCTTTCCCACTTCATTCCGATCCTTTATATTCTTATTCTTCAGGTGATATAAAGGATGATATACAGACTATAAAATTCATATACTCATTTCCCCAACCATTTGATTCCCAAAATACCCGAAAACCCTCAAGTTCAGTAGTTGGAAAATCTCAAAATTTCCTAGTTTCCAATGCTATGCCACGTGTGTATGTTGCTTTTATGTATTGTATGTCATTAATTGGTTGGAAAACCTTGGAATTTTCCTTCATAGGAATGTTGCTTCATATGTATGGAATTTATCTCACCACCTATAGTTCAAGTTTCAAATCTACAGACCATCCAGGTTCGCTCAACTGTTAGTGTGATCTAGTTGTGCACTCTTCGCCCACTATGGACCCATTGGATCATGGAGACACCATACCTCTGATATTTTATGTTGTATATGAAATTATTCTGATATTTTATATCCTCGTGAGTTTTTTTTACAGATTTATGAAGGTGCTTCATCAAATTTGGAAGAAGATTCATGGTTTTATTCATGATATGACAGCTACATACGAGGCATATTTTGTTGAATCTTTTGATGTTATTTGGGAAAGAGTTTGCAGAGATATCCTTTCTATGATTGATTATGCTTCTACATCAGAGTATTATTTCAAAAAATACATTCTTATTATTATATTCCATCATCAAATGATTACCATGAAGGGGCCTCTCCACATGTTCTTGTTCTACAACACATTGATGCACTGATGCATGATCTTGGCATCCACAACATCTTCACCAAGAATTTGTTCTTTCAGCTTATTCAAGTGAATAAGAGGACATGTTGAAGAATTTTTTTATCATTTCTATCATGTCCATTCTTGAGGGAGGATTTTCCCCATGAGGTTTTTCCTCTTTCCTCATTTTACATGGACAAATAAAATTTTTGTTGTAAGAGGTGACTTGAGCCTTAGTTTCCAAGGCCTCAATAAACATTTGGTATAAGATGTACTAAGCTAGGATTAAGGGGGGGTGTTAGAGAATTAATATACCTTAGTACCATGGTCTTACACCTAGGAGGAATTTTCATATGTCTTGTACTTATGTTATATGATCCTACACAAGTTATAATGATCAATCTTGGTCTATTAGGTGATTTCTGGCTCATTAACTCACATTTGAGGCGCTCCACTTTGATCATCCAAAAAATTGAGGCACTCTAGTTTGATCATATTAACAACCCAGGATCCCTCATTGATGATAGACCACTGCTTATCGCTTAAATCAGGGAATATGTTTGACTAGAGGCGCTAGTGTGTGAATGTGGTTATTTTGTGGTCTTCTTGGGCATTTATTGGCTCCTGGAGACTCTCCCACTCACACATGTGTTTACCCATTTCTATCATGCCTTCATTTATGATCCAAATGCCTCCATCCATGTTCACACTTGCATTTGTGACTGTTTTGTATGGTTTGGGAGCATATTGGTTAACCTAGGGGGGTTTAGGGGTCAAATTTTAGCCTGACACTTGTATGCATCCAGATGGCCTCCAAGGGCTCACAAAGTTTCCCAATTGTATTATAAGTATGTACCATACTGATATACAAGTTGTAAACTAATAGAAATATCAGTTATTGACACCATATATGTGTGTTATTTTGTTCTCTTTTACGATTTTCTTGCATATTTTGTGAATAACTTAGATTGTGAAGATTTAATTAGCTCCTAGATATCACTATGAAGCAATTCTCAAAGTATCCAAGTGGTATATTGTTGGTTGTGGAGCCTAATATTCATGATTCATATATCTTGTTGTTCAACCATGTTTGTATCCCAATTTTATATGATTTGTAGGTGGATTGCACACACCTCCGAATGGGAGGGTGATTGGGGGACCATACCTTCCTATTGGGGGCTCTAGGGGAATTTCCCCAGAAATAAAATTTTTTCTCCATGGTTTTTAGGCCAATGGTTTATGGGCCCATGGTATTGGTTAGAATTTGGTATTTTCCCATGGTAATCCTTGTTTACAAGGAAGGAATTGTATTATGGTTGTGTATTGTATTGTACTCCATTATAATGAAAAGACCAGTGAATCTGAGAGAGACTGTGAGCGAGTGAAGATGAAGTTGAAACATATGTGTTGCAGGTTGTATCCCTTCATTTTGTTGGACAATACAATAGAAAGGTCTGGCAATTCCTATGTGTACGTATCCCATATTAGGTAAACCACATTATATTGATGTCTCTCTTGTATTTTGTTTATGTGTTTTATATTTGAATTTTGTTTTATGTTATGTCTTTGTGATCCCATTTTTCTAATAACGAGGACTTCTTCATGTTCCCCCTTAGTCCTTTCTCATTTAGTAAGATAAATATTTTGTAGTGTATTTTTTATTTTCTTATATCAAATGTTTCATTAACTTTTTTTGCACATTAATATTAACTATACCAATTGATTCCATCCAAACATATCCACATCATTCATATCAATAGCATTAAAATATGAATAGTATAGCCTAAGAAGGTGTAACCATCAAGAACATGTGTTTCCTTATGGAAGGTCATAGGTTCAAATATGGAGGGAGGTAGGGTATATGCAACTCCACAGAATTTAACGGTCAAATCATTGTGTAGAGGGGGGTCCCTTGTCCCATAATCAATGGGGTCTCATACGACAAATTGGTGTATGACTAAGTTGTGACCTTAAAAATAAATCATCATCATCATCCATGGTAATATTCAAATCTTTGTGGGGATTTTCAATCTTTTAACCACATTAACATTTTTGAAATGATTCTTTCAAATGGGTTTGAATGTCATTATGAAGCTCCACATAATTTAACAGTCAAATCATTGTGTAGAGGGGGGTCCCTTGTCCCATAATCAATGGGGTCTCGTACGCCAAATTGGTGTCTGATTAAGTTGAGACCTTAAAAATAAATCATCATCATCATCCATGGTAATATTCAAATCTTTGTGGGGATTTTCAATCTTTTAACCACATTAACATTTTTGAAATGATGCTTTCAAATGGTTTTGAATGTCATTATCTTCTTTCCCCCCAAAAAAAATCCAAAATGAAAAAACCAATTCTTAACTTTTTGGTCTAATAAATATCTCTTATATCACTTCTACTGACCCTTTACCTAAAAATTGAATCATAAATGATATTAAAAACTTAAACTTCTTAAATAACCAAAATGCGTTCACACCATAAAAAAAGTTATGTAGAGAAAGGCCATGTTTTCTAAGGTAGGGTAGAACCATCAATTAGTACTTATGGAGGAATCACTCCACGAACCATGTTTTCTATAAAATAATACATCCAACATATCCAATAAAATGATGCTAATGTATATGTATACTTTCTCTTAGTATTCCTAGGGGTCCATGCCAACTACTCATTATTATATTTTTTTCTCTAACTACATAGCAGGCCTATTTGTTTCCTACCAACTACCTAGTGGGCCTATTTCATGAATACTACCACATTACAAAGATTATTTCCGTGGTTACATCCTTAATTACATTACATGACTCATCTATATTTTACGAGCTTAATCTATCATCCTTAATATTGTATCTTAGTAAGGCACTATGTCAATAATAGTGTTTCTTATAAAGCTTGTATTTTCATTGTCAAACCCAAATATTCATATAAACTTATGAGGGTTATTCACAATATATGCAACTACAAAGAGAAACTAATGATGCCTAGTAGTATTCAACTTTAATTCATTGAATCCAAAAAAATGCTGGTAAAACGAAAATATAATTTCAATCTAAAATCTAAGAGCTGCAAGAAACATGGATCTTTATTATTCAACCAGGAACCTATCCTATATCAGTAGTCTCGTAGACAAGTTTTTAGAATCTCTTCGCCTAGATTTAGACAAACCTTTTGAAGGACTCACTAATTTACCCTACCATCAACATGTAGGTCATAGATATTTAGTGAAACAAAATTTTGAGTAAGTAATGAAAACATACAGAGAATATGATGTTTTACCTAGTCCATATAACAACATCTCAAGCAAAAGAAAATAAAAAATTTCAAATTCAAATGTAGAAATAACTCATTAACTCTATTCTATTGAAATACTAAATATTGCTTCAACTTGTAGGAATTATACGATATCTTCTATGTGCTATGAAAAAATAAATAAAGGAATAAATCTACTTTAACACATGAGTCCCTATAGTCACCTATGGATGGGCCCTAAGCCACAGTGACATGGGAATGAAAGGATTACCCAATAAGATGCGCAAATGGTAGTCTTCATTAATATTGGAAAAAATCCGTTTAACATTCAATACTTGGTCTCTTCAAACTATAATAATAAAAACAAGGTTCATAACATCTGAGCGCTAGCTTGGTTAGCTTCTTCCTTCTAACTTATAAAATTGTATATTTAAACCCAATTTTCTAACATCTAGTTTAACTGGAACATCTTCATGCAAATTGCACTGAGTGTGCTAGCGTAGGAAATCACTCGAGATAAAAAGGAGTGATACGATGAAATTTTGGGCCTGTTAAGTAGCTTCCACATTCTCTATAGATTCAAGGACTAGGCATCCAATCGATGGATTTGTGAGTTGCGTTGAGTCTATTGTTGGTGTTCTCGTGATGTTCTCATGACCAATTTCAAAATTGGAAGTACTTTATTTATCAACTAGTTGTGTTTCATTGGTATTCTTCCCATGTCTTTGGATATCTAGAGCTATGAGTAAAAAGATAGAGTCTTTTCTTAGTGTTGAGTCAAAAATACATTCAAATGGAACTTAGTTCCTTTATAACTTTGCTAAATCACCCATTTTTTAGTATCTTTGTACACATTTAGTTATTTCAAAAAGGAAAGAATTAGTCAACAAAACATTTACTTCTAAATATGCATATAATCTTTACCAAGTCCCTTCCTTGTCTTAATTTAGTTGTATTATCAGTTTTGTTGGGATTTAACATGCTTCAACTATCAAAGGAAGGACGGTTATATATGACCAAATGTGGATTCCATCGATATTTATACTTTCTCATGAGTATTCTTAGGGGTATATGCCACCTCTCTTATTATTATATTATTTCCTGTAAGAACCTGGTAGTTATATTATTACCCACCAACTACCAAGTGAGACTATTCCATGATTATGTCCATTCTTCATACATTATTCCCTTGGATAGATCCCCAGTAAATTTATATTATCCAACCTAGGTACATTACATTCCACCCCCCTTCACATGTTTCATCATTGAAACATGGGAGGAATCCAAATAATATGATCTACTAAGTAATGTGGTCAACTAGTACAAATCATGAGCATCCATACATCCTATTGAAATGTGGAGATGAGGCCCAACTACTTCCATGCCACCTCAATCTTCATTCTAGATTCTCCTTCAGTGCCATGTTGTTTTTGTTTCACTCTAATATATCCATGTATTTTTTAGTTATCCATTTGCCTTCATATTGTTTTCCTTTCTTCTTTCATGTTTATCCATGTACATTTTATTTTATGCTTACAACCTTACATTAATTATTTTTGTTTCTCTTAGTGTTGTGGGTAAAAATATACAACAACCTTGGATATGGGTGGTTTTTTCTTTGACACTTCAACATGTGGTTCTTTTGATGCATGTAACTCATTGATATTATTCTTCCTTTCTATTCCTTTCTTAAGGATTTTCTTCATTTCTTTTGTATCCCCTTATTCTTATTCAACCTAGAATTGTTCATCTATTATGTATGTAGGTTGTTCAACTATTTTAGATGCATCGAATTATTCATGTGCCCCCTTGGGCCGTTCTTCTTTAGTAAAAGAAATATCCCATAATCTATTTTTTTATACCAAAGCTTAGTAATTTTTTTACAAATTTAAAATTAATTGTACTGAGTGAATCCAATTATATCCAAAAACAATATCCGCGTCATCTATATCAACAGCATGGAAACATAAATTAAACACATATTTATCCATGTTAATCTTTAAATGTTAAAAAAATTGAGCAGTCTCACCCTCAACTTGTATGCTTTGAATATGATTTGTGGGGACTTATAATCTACTAGCCACATTACCATTTATGAAATTATTCTTGCTACTAGGGTTTATAGAAACAATGACCTTTTCTTTCCAAGTACATCCATGATATGTAATAGGAAGTTGTCATGTGAAAATAAACCCTTTATGCTTTCTTTATCATTCTTCACAATGTGATATCACCTATCTAAAAGTATTTTTCATATTATTCATTAGTAAGTGTTAACACCTTACCAAAGTTAAGTGACTTATTCTAGATGTCTGAATATATCACTCTTTCAAAATAATGAATCCTCTTTTGACTTGTGAGACTCTATGTATTCTTCAATAGTAGGGTCATCATATTTCCTTGTAAAAAATATATTTCTTGAAAGAAAAATGTAACCGAAATTAGGGTTTTAAAGAAACAAATACTTTTTAATGTAGCTTCTTTGTAACTAGGGTTTTGAGGTGGAAAATTTAAAATGATCATAACTCCATCAATATTGCTCAAAATATTTATTATGATAGCCATTATGAAATTCTACAATAATTCTACATCTACTAGCACTAGTTTAATAAAAAAATGGTTGTTCTATAGTCAAAAGATATCAACTTTGCAATCTGCATAACTACCATTGTAAAAAAAAACAATTCTAAAACAACTAATTTTAAATCAACAATAGCTCCATTTCCTAGACTTCTATTTGGTGTTTTTTTTCAAATCATGTTTTTTTTAAAAAGGAGCTAAAATATTATTGGATTATTCAAATTATTCATAAAAACTTACAAAATGGGCCTAGACATAGTTAACTTCTTTTTTTATCCAAAATTTGCAAAAATAACTATGTAATTCTTCTCTTTTTGGTCCAATGAAGATCTTTGATACCACTTGTAGTGATCCTTAACCTTAAAATTGAATCATAAATTATATAAAAATCTTAAACTTCTTAAATAAAAAAAACATATTCACACCATAAAGAAAAAAAAGTAGAGAAATACCCTTAATGTAGGGTACCACCATCAATTAGTCCTTATGGAGGAAATCACTCCAGATACCATATTTATTATAAAAAAATAAATCCAACATATCCATTACAATGATTCTCATGTATATGTATACTTTCTCATAGCATTTCTAGAGGTATATGCCAACTACTCTTCATTGTATATTATTTTCTCTAACTACATAACACNCCTCATCCCCCCAATACCTGCAATATATTGGTTCGATTTTTGATAATTTTAAAACCCACAATATGAACTAACGTGATAGGATATTGGTCAACAAGTGAAGCACCCATGCTACATAATGGGCCTATTTATTTTCCACTAACTACCAAGTTGGCCTATTTCATGAATATGAACACATTAAATATAATGTTCTTTTTGGTGCCTCCCAAGGTACATTATACTCGTCATGTATATTTATAATTTATCATGAGTATTCTTAGGGGTCTATGCCACCTCTCTTATTATTATATTTTTTCCTCTAACTACCTAGTGAAAAATTTAAAATGATCATAACACCACCAAATTTTCATGTTTTACTTGATTTTTCATTAGACATTGAATAGAAATACATTGCATCCTAAATTTCTATCAAGGATCTATCTCGATTCTCTATTGAAAAATATCTTGTTGTTTGTCTCTGTGTAGCTGTATTTTTTGTAGGTTCCTATCTAGACATCTTCAACAACCACGGATTTACAGTTTTAGACACTTATAGTCGCACATGGACTTTTTCTTCTATAGAGATTCATACAACAAATTTTACAACAAAAGAACATTAATAAAATAAAATTACAACAATTTTCCTTGCAAAACAAGGTACACACACTTTCCTAGAGGAGAAGGCACATGTGTATGCACCTACACTGAAGGAAGGGTGCATGTGTACATGCCTCTATAGAAGAAACAATGCATGTGTTACTATAACCGTCCAAAGAAATAAATCTGTGGATGTCGAAAATGTCTGGATGAAAACCTACAAAAATTTAATCTATACAAAGACAAACAACAAAATATTTTCCGATAGAGAAATATTCCTAATTACATGTTAGGATGTAATGGATTTCTACTTCAGATCTAAAGAAAAAATTAAAAGCCTGAAAATTTCTGAATTTAAAAAAAATGACGAGGTTAGGGCTTTAGAGAAAAAATTCATAAAAGTAGAAAACATCTTAGATGAGGTGTAAAACCTCAATTATTGTGTATATATGATGGAAAATATACTAGAAAAAAAGATCCCAAATAAAAATTGAAAAAAATTGATTCTTAAAAAAAATTGTAAAAAACAATTGCTAAAAGAGGTATTCAGAGCTTTGAATAAATATCAACATTAAAGAGGAAATCTGTTATGGAATATAGTTTCAACGAACAACAAAAAAAATTCCAAAACATATTTACAACTCAATATCTCAATAATTTTACCTTGGATTCCCATGAAACAATAAATAAAGTATTTAAACTAGTCAACATCAATAAAGTTAAAAACTAGGGTTTATTTTATTGGTCCACATGTCATATAAAACACCGCCAATGTTCACATATGAAATCTGAAAACCTTCAAAATATCACAATATAAATGTTAATAAGTTAGTGAAAATGGTCTTGAATTCACAAAAGCTTAATATTTATTTATAAACATAACATCTCAAACAAAGAGAGAAAAAACGTTTGTTGAAACAACATAAACGTTGCAAATAACTAAGAGTTTTTATAGACTAGTACAAATGAAATGGCGAATATTTAAAGGAATGCCAATTTAAAACTAAGAATACTCTTTGGTTTCAGATCTATTCTCTGTGATCTTCAGTCTTTAGGGATAGAAACATTGTCACTCTCCAAAATTTGTAGATCCACTAATGTTCATTCTATTTTATCTTTACAACTTATTTCTTTGTAACAACTTTTACAACAACCTCCAATTGATGGGGGATTAGTTCTAAAAATAGCCCCTGATCACAATATTTCTGCAAGTTTGTATTGGAAAATGAATGTCCTTGAATGACACCTATACCCATTCTCATCTTCTCTGGATCACTTGGGTTGGTGATGAGGGAACCTATGATGAAAGAGATCCTATAGTTGCAAACATATTAATATTATTCCATTTCTATCTTATTGGATACATACAATTCAACATATTTCTTTCAACTATTTCCAACTGAGTGTATTGATCATAAGTAGGTACATAAATTTTTGTAAAGTATTTTGTATTTCAAATCAAATCTCAAAATCCTCTACCATCTTATCAACAATAGTCTATTTCTTTAGAGGACCTTGCAAATCTTGAAACTTTTGAACATGATTTATTTTTTGGAAAAATAGAGCATTATAAACTTCCTGTGAGAATATATTACCATCTACCCCTAAAATGAAGGTAAACCCTTTTGATTAAGAAATTTGAATTTACCTCTAAACAACCTCCCACTTTTGAAGATAACATTGCACAATACCTGAGCATTTTGGACCAACTGCTCTCTGTAAGTACTCTGATTGCATTCATTATCAATTCAATTCTATCATCGACACCTAATGTATTCAAGTCATCCCAAGACATTGAATTTATAAAATTAATAAAATTTTCAACAATATGAGGTTTCCCCGTCATTTTATTCCAAATATGATTACTATTTTGTTGAAGATTGGATGCTAAAACTTCTTTGCCTTGTAGCATAGTGAAATGTTTCCAAGCATGAAATATTAAGTCCACTAGTTCTTCTGAAGCCTCTTATTAAGTCTACTATAGTAAAATATCAAGTTTTTCTACAATGGATTATTTCTTTTATTTTTTATAATTTTCATTCAAGGATTTATACAGATTAGCTTTATCATTTAATTCCAGTACTTTCTTCGACAATTTCTCTTTCTCTAGTTGAATTTTCATAATCTCATTGGTTTGTGCATGATTGGTAGGAGACATCTTAAGATTCCCTTTCAAAACTTATATCTCCGCATAAGTTTTTCCCTAATAAGGGGCTATATTAGTTGAGAGTTTCATGGATTATTCTAGAAAGAAATAACCTTCTGCTCAAACACATCTATCTTAAGTTTTTCTTTATTTGTGTTACACAGAAATTTTGTCATCGCCATGATAATGAACCATGTGTCTCTAAACTTGCCTTAATCCCTGAAGTACTTGTCCCCAATTTCCTAGAAGATGAAATCCATGAAGTTTTTCCCTTTCGATATCTTAATTAGTAGCACTATCGTACCTTGCTAACTAATAGCTTGCAATATTTTTTATCGTCATAGGTTTCCTTTTGACAACTTGAGACACTTTCACATGTTTCATTCATGTAGGATGTGACACCCCTCATTATCATAAGTTTCTCTTAAGAAGGGTGTGAAACTTTCTATTCAAAGGAAAAATCGGAAGTTTCAAGAGACTTCTAGAAATAATCTCTCGTGGAGGCTTATCTCGACCGACTATGATGGATCTCGTCTGAATTTCTTACATGTTGGTATTTTCCCTTAACCTTCACCATTTATCCATCAACTCCCTCTATCCTTTTTGTCCTATAAATACAAGCTCACTCCCCATGGGTGCATGAACAAGGAAGAGTGGCTAGATGTTGGTGGAATATTGTTAGATTATTCTTGAGCCTTTATCGTCCATTTGAAACAAGGTGGTCCTTTGATGCAAGGGTTCATTGGAAGGAATATTCAACACCAAGGCTTCATGGTTGTAGTTATTTCCTAATTTTTAATACATTAACGCATTCCCTTTCTTGTAAATGATGCCCATTTTCATTTATAACATTTATCCTTAGTCATTCGCTTAGATTAATTAAATTATATTGTATCTCTCACTCTTTTTTTTCTTCGATCTTTACAGGTTGCTAGTTCAAGATAAAGAAAAAGATTGGAAATAATTCAAACCAACAAGGACAAACTTTAGTAAAAAGGTATGTTCCTTCTCCATTCTCTAACTTGTCTAGAGGAAGGTGTGTGTTATGTGTTCTTTTGTTCTAGATTCGAACCATTCAAACTAGGGAAGTTGGTGTGTGTCCGCCCATATTAGCATTTCCAACAACAAAATTGGCTACTCCATTGGGGAGAAACCATACCATTAGTTTATCTTGGTTTTTTGGTTTTAGTTTGATATTTTCTCCTCTAAGATCTACTTGTATTACCTTTGTTTTGTTTGTATCTGACTGCCTAAGTCCATGGGTGATCCAGAATCATCCCTAAGCCTTTAGTTGTTAAGATTCCTGAGTTTTCTTGAAACCTGTGGTTATTTAAAATTTTATTTTTTGACTGTTGCACTGTTTCTTCAGTTATAGGGTGACACTATCACATTTGGGCCTGCTTTCTTCCAGTTACACTGCAGATTATCGCGCTGGTGCTTACTTGGAGTCTGTGACACTATGTGAAATTTACAGATTTGCTTGGTTTTCTACTCAGATTTTTTATCGGGTTGATGATTAGGTTTGAAACTTCTTTTGGTAGTTGTGTGTTTAATCTTGCAATTGGTTGTTGACTCCTTTTTTGGACTCGTTTGGATGATTTTGATACTTCCTTTGAATTCTTGTTTTCTGTGCATTTTTGGGGAATTTTTGCATTATATTTGATTAAAATAGACATCAAATTTCAAAAACGAAATCCCCATTAAGGCCAAGAGGGGGAGGATCATGTATCCTACAACCCCTTTGACTCATATTAAGGTTTTGGAGTAGTTTTGGGATCTTTTGTGTGTTGATTGGGTTACTTTGGTGTGCTTGGTCAATTCTGTTTGGTTCATGTTTCCTCAGATATTTATAGATATTGTTCTTTGCAAAAGTAGATCGATATTTGTGTTTACATATTCAAAGAAATTTTTCTTTTATACTTGTTATTAGATTGAAAGATACTTGAAAAATATATATTTTTATTAGTTTGATTTAAATTTTTCTAGATCTTGCATATATACAAAAGAAAAAGAAAAATAGGTATTTGAACATTTGGATGTTCTTTTCTCTATACTGCATTTTCAATGGAAATAATGTTAATATATTTCTCTTCATATCTTAGAGATCTTATTTTTCATTATTCTTGAAAATATTGGAAACATGTGGGACATTTTTTGCATCTAGGAAAGTTAAATATTTTCTTCCCTCTCATAGTATAGTGTTCATCGAAGTGAAAGATTTCATCTTCTTTTCCTCGTATTACTTTTGAGTCGGTCAAAAATCCATCTTGTTCACTTAACCGCCTTAAGATAAAATAAAGTTCACATTAATCTAAAATCCTTAGCAAGAGTGTGATAGGATAGAGATGTTTTCTGATGTCTTTAAGCGTAGGAGTAGTCGTTATGTTTCAGCACTACAACCTGGGGAATGTGAAGTTCTTTCACATACCTAGAGTATAACAGAAGGCCCCTTTTGAATGGTTGCACATTAGACAATAATACTATATATTTGAGGTCCCATTTACTTTGCATATATCAAGAGCTTCTCATAGAATATTGAGACCAATCGAGTTAACCTATCGTTCATCTTGTTGTTGATATACACCAAGAACAACACTCAAGGATATTACTACATATATACTATATAATAGTCGGGTAATATGGTTAGGGGTATGGTCCTAATCCTCACTGATTAGTTCTCTGAGGTTATTTACTTTGATTGGAGTAGTTTAACAGAATCTCATCTTCCTTTGAGCGTTCCTTTCTAGATATATATGTGAGTTATTGATAAGAGCATACTTTGCTCTTGTTGATGAAGGGGCTTATGTTACTATTTTATCCTAAATTGATTAGAAAGATATAGGTTATCCTCAACTTGTGCCAACCATTGATAAAATAATGGGTTTTAATATAATACCTATTGTACTTTTAGGGATCCTTCCTAAGTTACCTATCACCTTATGAGGGAAAAGTGTCTACATTGTTGTTATAGTAGTCTAAGGTCCCTTAGATTTTAATCAGCTCCTTGGATGAGATTATGTTTATGCCATGAAATATATGGTCTCCACACTCTTTCAAGTGATGCATTTTCCCCGTGATGGGAAAATTGTGACCATTGACCAACTTTCCTTTGTTACAACTAATCATCGTATGAATGAAAGTGACCGGACTTCCCTGAATGTTCCACATGTTTTAGTGGTTCCTCCTATTTCATTGACCATGCCTTTCGATTCTGGAAATCATGTAGGTGTTAAGTTGTTAGTAAATCAATAGCTTCTTCCCATCATGGTGAATATTGAAGGAGGAATTACCAACCTCTGGACATTATGTTGGGAAGGAACCGACCTTGACAATAGTTTATTTCTAGTTTCAAGCTCGTTAAAAAATAAAACCATCCTTAAGCATAGTTTAATTATATTTCAAGGTCATTGTTAACCCAAAAAATCCCTCAATGAGCTCTACATGACCTGCACCACCCAAAGACATCTATTTCGCTACCTTTCACTACCCTCATTTGACCCCCACACCCTTGGAAAGGCTCAAAAATATGAAAAGGGCTTAAAAACCCCTAAAAAGAGACAAAATAGCTCTCATATGGTCTAAAACCTCCAAAAAGGGGCTAAAACCCCTCAAAGGAGCTTAAAATCCCCAAAGGAGCTAAGAATTGGGAGAAAGGGGCTTAAATACTAAAAAAGGTGCTAAAGCCGTAACCAAGGGCTTAAAACCCTAAAATCTCAAAGAAAAACTATAAATAGAGGGGTGGGGGTCACTCTCAAAACACTCCTTCTCTCCCTATTGTTATGATGCCCGTGTGAGTGCCTTGAGACCCTTTGCCTCTCAAGCCATTCACCCCTCTCTCCCATTGCTCCACATGCCAAGACTCCATCCCATTGAGAGGTGCTCCCAAAGCTAGGGCATAGTGGCCCATTTACACAAAGAATGTATAACCATGTTTCTTTCATTATAGTTTTAGTTTTCTAACTCATTTTGTTTGCAGGTTTGCTTACTCATGGTTTGCTATAGGTTCTCCATTGATTTCCTGTAGCCATCTCTTGTTTTCTAACCATTTCCTGCAAGGTTTTCATAGCTTAGATCTAACATTTATTTACAAGTTTTCTTCCACCCACAGGAACCCTACCCTTCTGTCCTATAGACGGAAGGTAGTTGTTCCTGCTTGTAGCTAGGGAGAAATACCTACTACAGATTTTGCAACCATACAGGTCGATCCCATAGGATCCCTGGATTGTTTTTCAAGTTTTTTAGTTTTTATTTTTGTTTTTTTCCCTAGTTTCAATTTCTTTTAATATAGTTTAGATCTTTAATTTTCTGCATTTTGTTCACAGCTGACCCTCCTTAAGGCCAAACCGAGCCCATTTGGCCATAGTACAAGTTACTATCGGTTGTTCCCAGCTCAGGTTAAAAAAAATTCAATTTTTCGAGCCAAGTCGCTCTCATTGGGCTGAAAGGTGTAACCAGGTCGCTCATTTAGCCCCGAAAAGTGTGACTTCCCTCTGAGGAGCTATATCACTCCTATTTTTAGTTTCTGAGCGACCCCCTCTTCTGGTTTTGGAAAACATTAGCAATCCCCTGGCTACATTGGCCCTGAAATAGGTGACTTGTCTCATAGAATTCGGTTTTTAAGCTGTTTGGACTGTCAGTGCGGCTCAGCTACCTCTGTCCAGCAGCCTATTTTCATTTGCATACAATCTGTGTAAATCAATGTTATATTTAATTGGTTATTGATATAATGAATCAGTTTTAAGGCTTGATAAATTACTATAGGTTAAATTTTAGTTTTTAAATAAGCATTGGAAATTAACCCCTTTCCTAGCCCTTCCTTCTCTACCCAGTCACCACCCTCCGGTATATTCTGGGATAAGATGAAGGGTGAAGCTCGTATAGTAATAGGCACTTCACTTGTGATTGCTTTAGATCACTAAAAATGGGTGACTTGGAAGGTAGAGGGGGTGGTAGGCCCAGGGGACCTCACGGCATTCACGTCCTCCCTATTGATCGACCTTGCACTCAGAGAGTGACATGAGGATCTACAAATGGGCTTAGTCCCATTGTGTTGAGAACCCAACACTCTTTCCTAGTCGAAGAGGAATACAAGTGTAAGGTATTCACCTAGCAAGGCTACAATAATTCAGGTTCATTAGTGGTATGTTTCAAAATTTTCTAATCAAAATTTATTGCTTTCATAACAGGATTACCCATGTTGTAAGTTCTCTAACAAACCAGACAATCTTTGCAGAATATTCATAAACCATACAAGCAGCCACCAAGTAAATAACATAAAATAATAAAAAATGGACAATCTTTCATGCAATGGACATGCACACAACCATACCAAGTAAGATAACCAAACTCAATTCATGACGCTGAGCCAGCCATTAAAATATATTAATTTACACTAATTCAAATACTTGCAGTCCTTGAGGACATAAGTCCTTGACTTCCTTAACTGTGGGAAGTACTTGGGCTCATCCCTGAAACTCACTGTGAGGAGTACCATGGGAGCCCCAAAGTAGCTCGTCGCTGAGAGGAATGGCCAAGAAAAATGGGCAACGACCCCTACCGATTGACTAGCACTCATGTGAGGAAAAAGCCAACCACTATCTCCTGGAAGTCTTGGTGGCCGAGTGACCACCTGAAAGCCAATAGGAAGCCACTAAAACTGGAGTCCAGAATGTCACTACCAGATTTCACCACCTGATCTACCAACTAGACATAATTGATCCCCCATGCTCTTCCTCACGCCTAAGAGGTGATCCACCATATTTCAGGTCCTTGAATCAACACCGTCCAGACCATTCTCGAAGACCCTCTACACCATCAGAAGGCCACACAACCTCTGATTCAGACTCAGAATCATATCAATCTGAGCCATATCTACACACTGCACCATCTAGCCCCATGGCTGGTGCAAACTCAGATCCATTTTTCAGCTTGGTGATTGGCAGTGGACCCACGTCCATACCCCACACCACCACCAACACCCTTGCTGGTGGTCCTAGCACCATCATGCAGACTATCATAAGTCAACTACCTCCACACATACTTACTAGTCAAACTGTCCCACATATCATGCCTAGGGGCAGCGACCCATCCACTCACACTATCCCACTTGGCATGCCTGGGGTTAGTGGCCCTTCCACCTACACTATCCCTCTTGTCATACATGGGCGCAGTGGCCCGTCCACAACTGTGCCACAAGTACCCATAGCCACGCAGGTACATCATGTTCTTGCAAACCCCACCACCATTACTGGTCCGTCACACATCAACCTTGGGTCAAACCTCCCTTTCATGTCACACCTCAACCTGCTTGACTTGGCTAGGTTAACCAATGAACCCATCTGTCATTAAACTTTTTGGCCTCCCATGCCAACCAAACTCCCCTTAGACATCCCCAAGTTTTAAGGGAAGGCAGGGGAGTGCCCCCAAAACCATATCATGACGTTTCACCTATGGTGCCCATCAAACAACATCGTAGATTATTCAATCAGACTCAGACTATTCCAACGCACCCTCACAGGTGCTACAGCCAAGTGGTACATTGAGCTACCACAAGACAAGTACCCAGACTTCAACTCCTTAGTCTTTATGTTCCTGCAATATTTCCAACTCCCCGTCAGATATGATGAAGGAGTGGAAATCTTGCTATCTTTCTGCCAAAACACTGCGACCCACATCATCGACCAGATCCATGAGTGGAGGTGATGTCGCAGCTTGTGCAAGATCAAGCTTGATGACATGATCTTCCTGGACTGGTTCATGAAAACCTTGCTACCACCTATAGACAAGAACGTCGCCTTCGAACGTCCCCAAACATAGGAAGAGGCCATCTTGAAGGCCCAATATTTTGACCTCATTTACGCACAGTCTGGATACCTCTACACTATCATTCCAGATGCTCCCCATGCAGGCACTTCCTACCATGATGCACCGGGGGCATCCCATGATGCAGATGACATCATAGTCTTGGTCTCTCATCAACCACAACATCATCTGACACCACCTACAATGCCACCACAACCAAGAAACATCCCTAGTGTTGCCTACCCAAACCAAACTTTTGACTATGCAATAATGATGTCCCAGTCCATAGCTATAACTTCTTATGGACAAACTGCACCACAAAAGCAGACCCATGCACCTACTTGGCTAACACAACAATATGTGGGACAGATTCTCACATTTGTAGCAACACCAGCCCCCCAAATCTACTATGCACCACCAGTGCAAGCATCTCAAGCCCCCACCCTATCTCCACCAACACCTTTGGAGTAAGCGTTTGCACAACAAAACCATCCCAACCAGTCAGCCCCCAATAACAAACAAGGGAAAGCCAGAAACAACTAAGTAAGGAATCAAGGAAACAACCAACCGCAAGGAGGTGGTCAACAACCAAATCCTCCCAACAACGCCAAGGCCAACTGGCCAGCCCAAAATCCTCAGCAACCAAATGTACCTAGATGCAATTCTCCATTTCATACAAACCAACCATGCAAACTATGTGAGGTCTACGAGCACTATGCGCATGAATTCCACTTCATGGGTCGTGCAAAGCAGTCCATTCATAATTAAGTTCAACATGCTACCAATACGAAATTCCAAGCCCCACCCAACTCGACACTACTAGGACCTCCACCCATGGTGCTCCAAAACCCATTACCATTCCAAGGATTGGTAGCAACTGCACCTACTCCCCAACCCAATCCCAATGCCCTGGGTGCACCTCCGACAGCAGAAACCGATGTTCACCACCTGCTAGACTTGACAACCAAAGAGGTCAATTTACAGACCAGACGAAATTAGTATGGAACTAACATCAAACCCACTGACCCATCAGTGTAATCCACATCCAAAACAACCAATACACCTCTTCATTTACCCCCTTTTCCCCTATGCCCCCCCCATATGGCGGGTTGCCAACAGCATCACAACTAAAGCTATTGTAAGCTACAGTAGCCTGGATGACTTGGCCCAAACACCTATGGCTATGTCCACTCTTGAGGTACTTAAAACCTACCCAACACAGCAAAAGGCCTTACTATCCTCCCTTGGTACTGTAGACCCCTATCACTCCAAGTCGATCACAATCGACACAGAGAACAGAGAACCATGGATGCCATCAACCACTGCCTTCCAAATCCCAGTATCCATTCAGAATTGGGTCATGCACTAGTGTATTGTGGACAAGGGGGAATCCACATGTGTTATGTCAACCTTATTCTAGTAGAAGCTTAGATCCCCAATTCTGCAATCATCCTCTACTACTCTGCAGGATTATGATGGCCACCCCACTAAAGCCCAAGGTATTCTTCCACACATCCCCATCACATTAGCCAGGAAAATAGTATTGATTGAAATAGAGGTTGTCAATGCTCAGTTGGACTATAATCTTCTCCTCAAGAGAATTTATATGTACTCCATGAGATCCGTAGCATCAACTGTTTTCCGTCTCATGATGTTCCCTCACAAATGGAAAATCGTGACGGTTGACCAACTAACTTATCACAATCTGCAAGGGCTAACTACATCAGCCAATGTTATCCCTACGATCAATATCATTGATCCGCAAGGGCTAACCATACCTTCCAATGTTATCCCTATGACCGACACCATGGTTGACAACATAGCATCCTCCCAATTATTGAATGCGGGCCCTGGGCGTTTTGCTGATACCACCATGATGTCTTCCTTCCCCTTAGTGTCACCATTGCCAACACCAAATGAGACTACATATTTGTGGATGCTCTCATCCAGCACTACCTCAACCACACCTGTAGCTCCAACAATAGTCGCAACAACATCCACATATGCAACATCATCTGTAGCCATAACAGTATGCATAGCCAAAACACCATCCATAGCCGCAGCATTATGCGTAGCTGCAACCACAACCCCATCGCCACATGCAACCATCAAGGATTTATTTGGACTCCTCTCGAGTGCACACAATTCCCTTCCTATTTCCCCTACCTAGTGTCATGTCTAAGCCAGTAATGGCTACCTTAAACTGGCCCAATTTTACATTGGGAATTCCCGTGTGGTACCTCGATCCACTAGCCCAATCTCCAATGCCCCAGGTAGGATTAACCCCTATACAACCCATTGTGGTTGAATCTCATCCTCCACACGGCTTGCAAATACCAACTACCACACCCGCACCCATACAGTCCCACCCAAAAAGGGCAGAGGGAAAAAATGCGAAAGCTGCCGCTGAACCTCTACAGATCCCACCTTGCGCCGTCTATGAAGAACAGGGCCATGCAACTCAAAACATCCCTGAGATTCCCATAATCTGTCTACATTTGGATGCCATGGATACAATGGAAAACATCCTTGTGTTTGAACTCCTAAGCGGGCCAATAGTGAGAAACAAGTCGTTGAGAACAAACCATGCTTGTGCCCTTTGCAGATTGTATGGACATTATTCTCACCACTGCTAGGACTTTTCTGAGTTTCTAACGGCTCTAGACAACCTTTGACAAAATTCCCTTAAATATGAGATCACTCTAATAAAATAAATCCACCCACTACCTCCTTCTTCAGACACCATGTCCATTTACATGATGTCCAGTTCCATAGACCCTCTTATCTCCACAATCACTGACAATCCATTAGACCTATTTCACCGTTTCTTTTGCAATGACAAGGAGATACTTGAAGCCTTAACTACTCTGAAATACCCTTGGGATGACATGCACCACTACTCATTCTTCCTCCCCGAAGAACTTGTGTCACAGTCTGACCATTTTTCCATTGAAACAAAGGTTTCATTCATGGGAAAGTCATCTAGTTCAAAAATCCCATTTTGGCACCAGATGCCTTTGAAGAAGGGAATATGGCCAATATATCACTGACCATCAAAATAAACATCTCAACCAATCTTGAGATTGTTGAGGAAATCATGCTGGGGGCATCTTGCTCCTTGAAGAAGTCGCTTCCTACAAAGTGCTCTTCCAAGAATTCTGTGACATCTTCGCGTGGTCCTACACTGAAATGCCCAAGTTTGATCCATCCATAGTGGAGCACCACATCGACACATGGCCTGATGTGGACCCCATATGCCAAAATAAGTGGCCTATCCATCCCTCCAAAGTTGTCGTGGTCAAAGCCAAAATAGAGAAGCTGCGAATGGCCGGCTTCATTTACCCCATTGCTTACATCACTTGGGTTTTAAATCATGTTCCTGTGAATAAAAAATAGGGTACCATCCACGTTAGGATGGGTTTCCATGATCTGAATTGGGCATGTCCCAAAGACAACTTCCCAACACCCTTCATCAATAAGATCATCGATGTGTGCACCAGACATGAGGTCTTTTCCTTCATGGACAGTTTTTCTAGATACAACCAAATTCAGATTCGGAAAGAAGATCATTACAAAAATGCATTCACAGCCCCTTGGGGCACATTCGCATATTGAGTAATGCCCTTTGGTCTAAAGAACACTAGAGACACTTTCCAGTATGCCATGGCATATTGTTTCCATGACCTCATCCACATCATGTTGAACTATCTTAACAACCTCATTGGTCAGTCACAAAAGCAAGCACACTTCATGGACGACTTGCAGCAAGCATTCATGTGATGTCGCTAGTACAAAATCGACTTGAACCCTTTCAAGTGTGTTTTCTGTGTCCCAACAGGCCGTTTGCTGGGGTTCATCATGTCACACAAAGGAATGACCACTGATCCACTCAAAATCCAAACCACTTTCCCTCTAACATCACCTCTTTAAGTAATGTGCAGTTCATCTTGTAACATTGTTTTGTCCTTTTTTGTTTTACACAGTTTTTAAAGTGAGTCTTATGTATTGTTTCCTGCATTGCTCCAAATAGATCCTACCTCGGGTCGATACATTGGATTTGCTGACGGAGCAAGCAGATGGTCTCCAAACCTTGCCTGGATGCATGGGTCATCTACTCACCGTCGCATGAGTTGATCCATATCGATGGAATATGCGTGGGAATTGCGACCAACAACCAGGCTGAATATGATGGTGTCAATGGCCTCTTGGCCACCGCTCTCTAGTTTGGCATCTGCCAACTCGATTTCTTCTTAGAATCCCACCTGTTTCTCTCCCATTTGAACAACTATTACCAGGTACGTGATCCCTGCCTCTTTAGAAAATTCCTGCACACTAAACAGATGGTTAGAACATTTGAATCCATCATATTCACACATGTTCCCAGAAACCTCAATAGTGTAGCATATCAAATGGATAATGACATTCTAAATTGGCACATTCATCATCACACATAGGAAACATACACAAAACAACATCATGCATCATCATATATCAATATGCATACACATGTAAAAATACATCACATAGGCATTTCATTCACATCATCATAACAAGACTCACATATAAAAAAATAAAAAGCACATCCACGTGCGTAAAAAATATATAGATATAAAAATCGCATGTCCAAAATATGTCCAGTATAAAATGAGAAGTGGCATATGTTTTCTCAGCTGAATACACATAGCGATACAAAAAATCCTAAGTGCACCAACGCACTAGGAGCAGCCCCACTGGCTACTAGTCTGACCCAGAATCATCCTCATCATCTGGCTTTTATCATCATCTTCCTCAGAGGACTCATCGTCCTCTACAGGAAGATCCCCTCTCATCGCCCGATGAACGTAATTGCAGGCCACGACCATCCTCCTCATCACAGAGGTCCAATTCGGAGGCACACTGTGAATGGTGACAATTAGCTCATTGTCTAAACGGTTCCATCCTACATCGAATATCCCCTTAGCAAGCCACTCCAAGTGTAGCAAAATAGAATCCACCTCCCGCCGTCACGGACGAGGGTTCCCTGCAAGGACCGCTTCCTTCGCAATTGCAACCACCTGCCTCTGATACCCAGGCGGCGGATGAGGACCAATATCTACATATGCAAACAAAGATGCCATCAGTCTATGCATATAGTCATACAACTATCAACCAGCTAAAATAATCTATGTATAAATATGAACACACAAATATCACACATACATACCAGCTGGTCTCCATGCTTGTCCTGGAGTTCGGGGCATCTCGGGGTCCCCATGATAGTCCATACCCACATATAGGTACTCCTCAATAACCACTGGGAGCTTTCGCCACTGCTCTAGTATATCCTCTATAAAGAAGCAGCCCACTTTGCCACTACCCTCTTGCACCATCATCTGGCACCATCTATGCATCTGTGGCTCCCACGGACCACTATCCCACAATTCCCGATGCAAATGTAGAGTAGGTACTTTCTCGAAAAATAAAGCGCATAAGAAGGAGCCAAAACAAAAATATCTGCCAAATTCTCTTGCATGGTTCAGTTGATGTCGAACCACAAGAAGGTACATCTGGGCCCATCCATAGTAAGTGCCCCTCGTGGCACGCTCTACCATCTGCAGCTGCCCTCCCGATATCTTGTGGCTCCCCGTGGAACCCAAGATACGCAGTACCATGGTCGCAGCAGACCTCATTGACAAGTCCTCAATGTCACATGTCAATATGTGTGTACTACACACATACATAGTAGTGTAATAGTTCCTATCACATAACTCCTCCAGCGTCTCCCCATGAGACAGTACTGGCACCAAGTCGCCAACGACTCCCAACATTGGGAGCCCAGTCAAAAGATATACATCGAACAGCGTAATATCAACATGTTTCCCCTAGATCATAAAGGCCTCCTCGCCAATATCCCAAAATATCACTAGAGTCTGCAGTAGTAGATGCAAGCTCTTCATGAGGGGAATTCGCATAAACTTTAGTAATCCACAACAGGCCAGTGCACCATGCACATTCCTGTCCCATAATGCCTCCTCCCGGAGGTCTTTGTAGTCTCTCTCACACCATTTAGTCTCAGGCATCTTGCATAAGCATAACACAACTGTCATCCATAAGGTTCAGTGAAAAAACTACCCAGGGACCAAGTCGCACCTATCAGGCCAAAAAGAGTGACCAAGTCGCTCAAAATAGCCCCATAGAAGTGACTGAGTCGCTCTTTTCAGCCAAACAGAAGTGATCTTAGGTCGCTCCTTTCTAGCTGATAGGAGTGACCCAGTTGCACCTGTTTGGGAAGAAAGAGCAACCTAGTCACTCCTTTAGCCTCAAAAAGTGTGACTTGGATCATGGAATCCCTAGCAAGCCCACAGATGGTCCCTGGGTGAGCAAATACAGAAAACAAACCACTGAAAAAGATGTATTTTGCAAGAGCTCTTACCTGCAAGTCATGGATCTCGAAACCTCCGATTGAGATGGGAGAAATCACCAAAAGAATTTCAGGGACCACCTCTCCAACTCAGCAGTGAACAGTGATAATGACACTTCATAAAGTGGTGCCCACCCATTTATAGGTCCTATTTGACCTATTTTCTTCCTTTTCGCTTAACAGGGCCATACAGACTCCATTTGGGATGTCATGCGGCACCACTGGTTTCATAATTCCATCCTCTATCTTTTAATGAGACCATCGTCTCATTTTTAATAACTAATTATTTGAGGCCACTTCCCAAGAGTTACCTCAATTCACATACCACATTGTGATACAAGTGTCTTCGGACCTATACTTGTGTCACACCTGCCTACCACAACTCATGCGGGATCCCAAATCATCTCCCGAAAGGCACATCATTTTATTATTTCAGCATATAACTATCTAATCCATCCACTGCAACTCATGCGGGTCCACAGACCAGTTTCCGGAGGGAGGATCATTTCTTTCACATATAACTGTCTCCAGACTTGCACTCACATCAAATGTAGTCTAGTCTATCCACCAAAATCACACAAGAATCTCATGACCTCTATCCGAGAGCCACCTCAGTATGTGTGCCTCTGCCACACCGATTCGTGTGCCTCTGCTGCAATCTATCCCATGCATGTATTGGTATGTTCAAGAGCCACTTGCTCCATCCATACTACACATATGACCTTTGGACCACTGTCCATTGTCCCAACATGGGGGCACCATCAGTGCCCCCTCGATCAGTTGACCATACTAGAGTTTTTGTTAAGCTCTTTTTTGACTCCTAAAAGAATGAAAAGATTGTCGAGCGTTGCTGCTTCCTTTCCTGCTCATTAAAGTATAAGAAATAGCATCTACATTGTCTCGTTTATCTCCTTTTGTGAACCACGTAGACTACCATATGAAAAGGACCACCTTGGCATATTCAAGCCAAGACCGTTCCCCTCTGCATCCTTTTATGCTTTCTCGAGCAGAGGGGCCAAACTTTACGAAAAATCTCACCATGGGTTGTCATTAATCTCTTTTCCAGCCTTCTTATCAAGAAAATACCGTCGAGAAAACTTGGTCTCGTTCATGCTCATAAAAGTATCTGAATGATCGTCTAGGGAGTACAGGTTTAACCTTTTCTTTCCTAATTGGACTACCAATGGTAAAGAAGTCTCCCATCCCCCTGAAAGGATGGAGAGCTCTCTTGTGCACACTTTTAACCTTTTTCGGGCACAAGAGACTATCGACAAAAAAGAGACCCCACTGGAGTCTTCTTCATGCTTTCAGACTCTCTAAAATTGAAAGCACCATCGAGCATTTACTTTCTCAGGATCGCCAAAAATCCACGAGATCGTACCATAACGGTGTCTTTAGACACCACCCCACATATAAACAGTTCGACAGCATTCCCACTTTTGGTTGCCTTTGTTCAGAGTATTCTACAATGTGTCTTCCTTGGATCCCATCAATACCAAAAGTGTCTACCTCCCCCAAATATTTCCCATCTGCAATTACATCCCTGGTATTACAGCTATGATCCCTTTCCCATGAGTCAGTTTCATTTACTGCCTGGTCTGCCCTGCCGTCATACTCTAAACAAAGGAAGTTCGAGTCCACTACACTCCCCCTACCCCTATTCCACCCCCCCATTCAGTGGATTAGCCCTTACATTGTCTCACATGTTTTAGTTATCTCCCTCACACTTCTAGTCAAGGAAACACCATTTCCTTGGCCAATCACAGGTCTCCATCTGTCAATGACAACACATATATTCCAAAGGATAGACCTAGAGGTTACTTTATCCTATTTTCATTAACCTCGTTGATTAGTTCCTTGGACCACTTGAGAAGAATCCTGAATGCCTGTCGGAATGGTTGTTTCTCACGTGCTTGACTCCAGCTACATCATCGCACCGTTGAGATTCGTACAGGGTATTGTTCCATGTAGTATTTGGTCAAAGACCCCGCATGTCACCTGACTCTAGTACATTGATGAGTCCATTGAGGGACCTGAACAAGTTCATGTCCCTTGTGATTTCCGGGTTGCGTTGGAGACAGTGTTTAGAATCCCCAATAGTGCTTCTATATAGATTTATGATTGATACAACATATTGGTACCACAGAGACTCTGACTCCCCATCAGAAGGTCCCTACAACTATGTGTCATCCTAGATCCAATAGAACATCAATCATGAAGATATAGCATTCCATGAGAATGCCATGGGTCCAATGTAGCAGTTCTTCATATCAGTATTGTATTCAACCTCTTATTGAGGCAACCACTATCTAACAATAGTTGTACATGATAAGCTCTTGCACTTTAGAGCTTAGATCACATTATTCTTTTGACATTGTTACAAGCATGGTGATGCCCACCTCATCCATATACATGTCACACACTATTTGTATCTCACCCATTAATGGGAACCATATTAATACAAAAACCAAAAGCCACCATGCCCCAGCCCAGGAAGCACCACCTCTCCCCAGAAAATCCTATGATTTATGTTGGCCATACGATGAGCTCCTACCCTCACACATCAGGGGGCAATCTGTTAACCCAAAAAATCCCTCAATGAGCTCTACATGACCTACACCACCCAAAGACATCTATTTCACTACCTTTCACTACCCTCATTTGACCCCCACACCCTTGCAAAGGCTCAAAAATATGAAAAGGGCATAAAAACCATTAAAAAGAGCCAAAATAGCTCTCATATGGGCTAAAACCTCCAAAAAGGGAGTAAAACACCTAAAAGGAGCTTAAAATCCCTATAGGAGCTAAGAATTGGGTGAAAGGCGCTTAAAGCCCAAAAGATGGGCTAAAGCCCTAACCAAGGGCTTAAAACCCTAAAATCTCAAAGAAAAACTATAAATAGAGGGGTGGGGGTCACTCTCAAAACACTCCTCTCCCTATCGTTATGTTTCTCATGTGAGTACCTTGAGACCCTTTGCCTCTCAATCCATTCACCCCTCTCTCCCATTGCTCCACAATCCAAGACTCCATCCCATTGAGAGGTGCTCCCAAAGCTAGGGCATGGTGTCCCATTTCCACAAAGAAGGTATAACCATGTTTCTTTCATTATAGTTTTAGTTTTCTAACTCATTTTGTTTGTAGGTTTGTTTACTCATGGTTTGCTATAGGTTCTCCATTGATTTCCTGTAGCCATCTCTTGTTTTCTAACCATTTCCTGCAGGGTTTTCATAGCTTAGCTCTAACATTTCTTTGTAGGTTTTCTTCCACCCACAGGAACCCTACCCTTCTATCCTATAGACAGAAGGTACTGTTCCTGCCTATAGCTAGGGCGAAATCCCTACTACATTCGTTAAAAAATGAAATGGGTTACTTAAAGCATAGTTATATTATGTTTCTAGCTTGTGTAAAAATGAAACAGGTTATCATGAGCATAGTTATATTCCTGTGTCGACATCGCTAAAAAATGAAACAAATGACTATGAGCATGGTTTGTTTCTCTGTCAGGCTTGTTAAAAAATCAAATTGTTCCCCCTCTTATTAAGTCGACTCTTCCATCATGTTTAGGATGAGTCATGGGGACCCCAATCAGGAGCGATCGATGATCGCAGGATAGGAGCTGATAAATGATCAATGAGCATACCGACCAAAGACAAAAAAATGTCAAGAAGTCAACCAACTAACGATTGGTAGGAGAGATCGACTACTCATCCAGAAGCCCGAGGACAAAGTAGTCAGGGGAAGTTGAAATAGTTGCAAGTTAGTTATGGCAGTTGTTGCAGAAAAGCTAGGTGTCACATCGTGTTGAGCCTAAATAAGAGGGTGTATTTAATGGACCAATGGAGGTGCCTAGGAGTATGTGAGTGAGTACTGTGCACCACAAAGAAGCTATAAATACCAATGGAGAAGTAGAAACATGGGAATTTTTGAGAAAGTTGGGAGATTTTTATAAAATCACAAATTTTTATTTTTCCTGCGATATTTTAGAGGTGTTGTAAGTGCCGAGGATGAAAAATTCCCTGACGCATATGTGTCAGTCAATGTCCATTTTGACTAGTGGATATTCGACTCGAATTTCATTTCCTCTTGTAAAGAGATTGTTTACTATTTAATTGAAATCCATAATTCTTTAAAGTTGCCTATATTGGTTGCATGTCTTTGCATTTTTGTTGTGTATACTGATTAGAATCTGACCACCCAAGTCATGTATGCATAATTTTTTATCAGATCAGGAAGTTGTCTTATGATAAATTTCTAGTTGTGATTGGATAGAGGAAGGTGATTCAATCTATGGTTGGGTAGAGTCATAGAAGTGGTGATTTGACAGTCTATGCAGAGAGATTGCTTAGAGAGGTGTTAATGTCTATGGTAGAATGAAACATTGGGGTGTTTGGGTCATTATTGACTGAGAAACATTCAAATAATGCGTCCATACAATGAGGGTGTTAAAGAATGAACTAGCGGTCGTAAAAGAGTGTTGGCAAGGGTTGTGGGACAAGTCAGTTACACGGTGTTGGCACAAACCCAACCAACAAAACTCAGTTGACGGGGGTTCCCACTCTGTCCACACCCGAATCATCATGACATCCTTGAGCACTGGCCCAGACAGGTTTTATCCTATCCAGCAACACCTGCGAAGCAGATCTAGTCTCACCCAAGATGTTCAAGGGAGGGCTGATGGAACCAACTTTCTGCCGAACAGAAGAGGACTATGGGCATCGACAATTCATCAAATTATTTATCATATATGACCAGTTGTTTTATCATTCATAGAATCATTCGTCATTACTCTTCAACAGATCACATCATTCATTCATAGCAGATGTAATCCCATCATAAAATAGAATTGACCATACTATTGCGCAATAGATCTAAGAAGATAACATCATTCATAGATCTGTTAACATTGCTTCATAGTTCCATGTCACACATATTCACCATTAGATTGAAGAAACAGAAATAAAATACAGAAAGAGGAAAACGACAACAGTATTTCAGATCAACCCTCGTCTCTTCATATTAATTCTACGCAAGAAATCACAGATCCAAAATAGACAGCAAATCAATTCTCAGTCTTAGATTCTCTATGATGAACATGAATCATAGCCAAGATTGCCAAGATAGATCCCACAAACAATAATCCTTACATTCACAATTCTTCTTCTATTTATAGGCTTGTGCCTTTACATTCATGGTCTACTTCTAACTAAATCCTAGTTGACTCTACCAACTAATGATCAATATCCACAAAATATGGTCAAAAATACAAAAAAGTGACACAAAAATAATCAAAACTAGTTTATCTTCCGCCTTGCACGATATCTTTGTCTTGCGTGGGCTTTTATAATCTTGCGCATCATTCGCGATGCTGTGCAACTAACTGATCCTCAACCCCTTGCCAATAGGCCCCCAACACAGTCTTCTGGCTTTTCCTCAAGCCATGTCAGTTGGACATGGTGTACTCGACAACCTTGGAGTGCCAAAACTACTCATAGATAGCTATGTGTCGATCACTTGGAACTTGTCGAACCTCATGTTGCGTGGAATCTAATTGCTCCTCCGTCCACAAATACTAGTCGCTGAAATTTTTCTATCCATCTCCCATTGCCTGGGTGGCTACTTTTGGCAAAGTAACAGTTTGCAACTACAAATTCTAGAGCCTACATGCCACATTGAAATCCATTCCACCTCTTGCAAGCTTGTCATTCCTTGCATTCAGGCTTGGCTCGGACTGCCAGAATTCAATACCACACCCTGTTCCTACAAACTTTGTTAAGTGGGGAAAGAAATCAGGCCCCTTTTGGATTCTTCATGGGTTTCTTGGTCTGTGTCCCATAACGACTAGGAGGGATATAGCCAAAGATGACCTTTCCAGGCACTTTCATCTTGGACAAGCTAGCTCACATACTTTCAACCTCTTTGTCAATTGCAATAGGTGAAGCATGCTCACTCAAATTATCCCCTGTGTCGAGTGTTCTCTGCATATCATGTCATGTTTAGTGTTGATACCTTTTTTGGTCAGAGCCACTGCCTTACTTAGCGGAGCTTCCCTTAACTACCCTTCTAATCACTTCTGTAACTTCACATAGTTCAAATCCACACAATGGTGTCCTCTCATCGAGAAGGATTCGACTTATAATACCAAATCAACTCACATGTCATCATTCTCATATCGGGTTCATCATCATGATGAAATCATTCATTCGCGATCCGAATACGTCACTGATTCTGCTAGCACAGCACTTGGATATGCTATCATTAGATGTTACATCAAAAAGTGCCATTTTTTACCTGCTTTGATGGTCATCATTGAGTACTGATGTGACGTCTGGTCACCATCTTGCGGTTGGTGGGGTCTGTCTTCCTAACAACAATACTAAGTCTTCCTCTTACACAATTGCTTCCTCTTGCACAACACAACCACTTCCTCTTGCGTAACCACTTTTTCTTGCATAACTACTTCCTCTCACATAGCCGCTTGCTCTTGTGCAACCACTTCCTCTTGTACAACCACTTCCTCTTACATAACCGACACTTCCTCTTGCGCAACCACTTCCTCTTGCGCAGCCACTTCCTCTCATGTAGCCACTTCCTCTTGCACATCCACTTCCTCTTGCATAGCACATCCACTTCCTCTTGTGCAACCACTTCCTCTCGCACAACCACTTCCTCTCGTGTGCCCTCCCTCTATCTATATACTCCTCCATCTAATTGTTGTAGTTGAACTACTCCTCCAAAGGTAATATAATTAACAACATATGGACCTAACCAGTGCATCTATAAATTACCTGGATGATTCAGGAACTTGCTGTCGTACAGCAGCACCAAGTCTCCTTGCTGAAACTGTTTGTTCTTTATGTGGCGATCATGCTAAGCCTTTTGTTGATCCTTCTCAATGCATTGATGGAACCCTGCAATAAAATGATCTTATTCAATTTGTATCAACTGCGCCATGGCTATTGCAGCCTCTGCCCATCGTGCCAAGTAGTTTGTTTCTATGATTATGTACTGCGCACCAGTTCTTTTCCTAGGTGGGTTGATTGGACCCACAAAATTCACAGCCCATTTATCAAAATATTTCAAGGTCACCTGGGGTACCAGCGATATCTCATGCTGTCGCGAGGGTTTTCCAGTGCATTAACAGACATTACATGTCCATGCATAATCAGTCGCATCATTGTGTAACGTGGGCCACCAGACCCCTGTGCAAAGCACCTTTTTTGCAGTATCCTATCCCCCATAGTGCTCCCCAATGACTCCCATGTGTGCTTCTGCTAAAATTTATCCTTGCGTTTGGGGTATGACACAACGTCGCAAAATTTCATCTGGTCCAAGATTGTATAACTGCCCATCAATCAACTGGAAGTCCAAGGCCTTGATGACCAACTGCCTCTTTTGACTTGTTGTAAAATATTTCGGCATGACCACTGTCACCAAAAATTGGATTATTTGGTCACAATAATCATCCGTGACATCAACTCTTAACATCTACCCATCCGACAGTCCCTCCTCGATGTTTGTTGGCTCTTCTCCTATCTCAATCCTGGATAAATGATCAGGGACAACATTCAAGCGACCCAACTTCACAATTATTTCAAAATTAAACTCCTAAAAGAGACGTAAGCAGGGGCATATCTTCCCCCCCAGCATAGGCTTATTGACCAAGTACTTCAAAGCAGAATGGTCAGTAAACATATTGAAGTGACCGCCTAAAAGGTAATGCCTAAATTTTTGTAGTGCATATACCATCGCCAGGCCTTATCGCTCTGTGGTCGTATAGTTTTTGTTAGCAAATGATAACTTCACACTGGTGAAAGCGATCAGGTGATCCATATGTCGATGTAGTGTTTTTCCGGACAATCCGCAGTAGACATTTTTAGGTCGACGTTTCGATTCTGAATCAGGAACCATTCATCCTTTGGTTGTGATGCCCATAATGTTTGGCATTCCATCAAGTGGCTACTAGGGTCATTCCTCCCATCATAATTCCCAGTATGATATACTTTTGTGTCTCCAAAGTGAGCTGACATCAACCATCGACACTGCGCCCATTCAGTAATTGTATTTTTATGAGTTTCCCACCAACTTGCTGGAGTAGCCTTTAGTGCTTCCTCCACTTCCAACAATCGTTGCGGTTCTGAGACTTTTTCTTCAAACTCCATTAAGAATGCTGAAAGATTAGGTAGCCCTTCATAAATTGGTAATTTGACAATCTCAGCAGTGACATGGCACAACGCCTACGTGATGAGACCACATTTCCTGAATGATACCTCATGCATGCGGTTTTACCAGTTTTCTAGCAAATCCTCAGAATAAAAAGACGCAGAACTAGCACTACACCAACCGAGTTCTTCGTCAGCAGTGGGGTGGATGTAATCTTTAGAAATATTGTAAGCATGATCCCATCCCCTAACAACTTCATCTTTTATAGGTTCAATATATCTCCGTCCTTCTATTGGATCCATAGGAGTGATAACTCCGATATCTTGATTCTCAAATGTCATCACCCACTTTTTGAATTTCATGACTTCCATACTATCATTAGCCCATCCAATCCCCAACAATGTCAGAGAAGAACCTCCACCCTCGATTACTTCAATCACATCGAAGTCGGTGTAGGTCTTCATTCCTTCAACATCCACAAACAGGTTCGACACGCATCTGATTGGTTGTACTTTATCTTGATTATCCAATCACAACTGAACAAGGGACCAGCCCAACGTCAGTCTCCCCATTTTCTGCCATGTCTACTTTGTCAAAATATTCACATCATATCCTAGATCTAGGATGACTGAATCTACTTCATAGTCCATAATCTGAATGTTCATATGCATGACTTTGCCTGTCCTTTTCTTATGTAAAGAGTTCACCATGGAGTCCTGTCGCTCCTTACCCAAGCGGTTCAACAACCTTTCAATCTCAGCCAAAGCATTAGGATCTATCCCCATTGACATGCAACTCTCAAAGAAGTGCTGCAAGGTACCATGATGCCGTGATGGTCCTGTCTCTAATGAAGAATCAAACACAGAGGGAATTTCATAAATAGGTGACTTACCAGGATTTCGTCTTATCATGTCTCGAGATTCAAATAATGTCTCTCTTTCAGTTATGATATCAACTAGTACCGTCTTTTTCCCAGCAAATTGTACCTGCAAATGGGGACCGTCCTCTCCTATTGTGGCTCATGCGTGGGTGACAACAACAACGCCAACATCCTCTATTCTGGGTTCTGTTGAGATCATCACAACCATCGACCCTTGGTTCTGTTTCATCAACAAACTCTGGTTCAATGGTGGATTCTAGTTCACGAGTGGATTCATCAGTTGATTCACAGTCTAAGTCTGAAGTGGAACTTGATTCTGGGCTTGGTTCTGCAACTGGTTCTAGTTTTGTAGCTGATTTTGGTTATGATTCTACAGCCGAGGAACATTACCAGCCTTCCATCTTGCAATTAGCTGTGGGAATTTCTCAACAGTATGATCAATTGCAGTACAATATGTACATGAACACTGTAAGTGTGAGAAATATCTCTGGCAATGTCCAAATTCCCCACAATTGTAACACTGGATAGATCCATGACCACGTCCTCCTCCTCTTCCTCAAAATCCTCTACAAAATCCTCCTTGTTGTTAGTACTGCGACTGAGCCATATGTTGCGGTGGGGGATTCAGCTGCTGCTGAACATAGTGCACGGCTTGAACATACTATGGTTGCAGCTGAGGCATCACCATTTGATTGTACTATGGTTGTGGTGCAAACTGTGGCTGCGACGCAAACTGTGGTTGCGGCTCCGATGGTAGAAATTGCATCTGTGACACTGGTGTATACTATGGTTGAGGTCAAGAGTTTACCAACTGAGGCTGTGGCTATGAATTTTTGTACAATGCGATTATCTTCACCCTTCACAATGTATGAATCATATGTCCTTTCTTGAATCAGATCATATGCACGACAGTCTTTATCTTCATGCCCCACTGATTTGCAAAATGAACAATATAGGGTTGCTAGATTTGACACCACATTCTGCATGTAGATGGATTCTTCGTGCCACTGCCCATAGACATGGCATATGCGAAACCATGGTACACTGACACAACTCAGTGGGTTCGGCGCTGCAGATAGTAGGTAATTACAGAAGTCAGGGCAAGTATCTTTAGTGTGTCCATAGGCGCGAAAATGAGTGCACCAAAGGTCTTCACGATTCTTTTTCCCTTTATTAATGCCTTGCAATTGCAGCGTCAAGTTTGCTAGTTGTACCTGAATTTGGTTCATACTAGCTACATTCTCCCCAAATGGTGAAGCTTCTAACTTCATTACAATCTCTAGAGCCTCGCTTGTGTCATGAACTTCTACTGCATCAGTGGTTGTCGTATATGAGGTACCAAACCGCGATAAATCATTATTTATGCTGAACATCACTCATATCGAAACTGACTCATGCCATCAGTGTCTTAAATATTTGATCGAAGTCCCAAACAATATCATTAGGAAACTGCTTAATCTCTTTTAACTCGGTAATATACTGTGCTTCAGATTTTAGTTTTCTGAATTCTTCAATTAGTCCCTTCCTGACTTCATCCAATGTTTTTACAGGTGTCCCCGTAGGAACTTGTATAAATTTCATGTATCAATCTAGTGCATGACCCCAAAGAGTAGTCGCCAATTGGCCTTTCTTGACATCATTATTAGTAGTTTTCCTGACTGTCCATACTGCTTTGCATAGAAACCAATATTTCTCAGGTTCGGTAGTCTTGTTCCCATGAAACAAAGGTAATTTCGTATCGTTTCCCTCCATCCTAGGCCTTCTTCCTGCAGATGCTGACCTACCACAAGAATGATGCTGGAATGTTGGGCAAGTCGACGTGGAACTTTTGTTTCTTCCTGAATTTGTAGTAGTTCATGGAGGCATGGGTACGTTGCTTCTGGGGTTTGATCTTACCACAATTCTGGGCGTAGTCTGGGTCTGGTCATCCTCTTCATCGTTGTAGGGTCGCTTCGTCCCGTGTGGTCTTAATTTGTCCCATGTGGTCTTCCTTTGCAGTATTGTGTTTCAATCACAACAGGACCTTCCTGTGTCCTCTACCTCTTCTCTTTGCGAAACCTTTCTCCTCCCCTCTTAAAACCACTTTCTTCCTCAGCTTCCATTACAGTCTCATTGAAACTTGCACCGATCTTGCCCTAAAATGAGAGATTAGTGACTAGGAGACCAAAAAATTTGGTCACCACAATTCTTTTCAAGGGATAAATGACCAAAATTGATAAATTTAAGTGGCCTAACTAAAAACAACCAAGATAAATGACCACTTTTGGTCATGGAATAAAACTAAACTAAAAAAGACCAAGATAAATGACCAAATTTGGTCACGGGATATCTTGACTAAAAATGACCACATAACAATTGGTCATTTATTTGGTCATTTTTAGTCATGGATCAGTTCGGCAATGTAAAATTACAATTTTGACAATGGATTTGTACATTTTACTAAATTCTAAGACAACAGATGGATTCAGAGACCCCCTAAAACTTAGTAAAATGTAGACTGCCTCATGCATCACAATTCCACTGTTGACACCAAATTAGCTATGACAATGTCCTAGCAATGAGCTATGGCTTATATATTTGAAAATAAATATACAAATATACCTATATACATTTGTTTTTAAATATTTTATATATAAATAATATTAATTATTATACTATTTGCATTATAAATTAAAAAAATGTTTCTAAGTATTTTTTTACTATATACTAATAATATATATATGAAAAAAATTAACTTATATATTTAGAATAATAATAATAATAATAAATTAATTTAAAAAAACAAAACATTTTAAACAAATACAAATTTCATTCTACCATAACACACGACACTACATTAGTGTAGTTTAACAAATTGGGTTTTGGCTCCAACGTGAAGGGGTGGGTGCCAATGTAGAACAATCTTCCCATTTCATTACCATATGATAGGCATCCTTCTAATATTACATTTCACTCAAGCTCAAGGTGACCGTGTTGTATGGAGCTTCTTACTCTCTTCGATCCAAAAAAATGGACGTCGGCGATTAACTACCTGAAAAATATAGGCAAACGGGGTTTTCAAACATTATATGCACATAGTTTGAGAAGTTATCTCCTTGTCAGCGTTCAAAATTGAACCCTTCCCAGCCCTTCCAATGGGTTCTATCCCTTCCCAGAAGTGTAAAGTTAAAATTTCCCTTCAAAAAAAAATTAAAATCTGAATTTTACCCTTCCAATTAAGAAGGGCATAATTTATATCAACATTTCAAAAAAAGGGCAACATTTGAAATTACCCATCTTTATATTTCTCAAGATGTTGAAATTCCTATTTTATAAAGTTCAACTCATCATTTAAAATAATGGAAATATGATAAAATATAATCACTCACTCACTCATGACTCTGATTCCCAAGTCAGTTGGGGTTGTAGTCTAAAGTGTGACAATGTGTCAACAACTACGACTATAATAGAAAAGAACAACTAAAAGTCTAATACTAGGCCCGAAACGAGCTCAAAACTTTGTTCCTACTACCTATGTGAACCTCTCTACCAATGTCCACTCATTTTTCATCAAAATGAAATTCAAAAGGCCGGTTTGATGAGTCCTCCTCTACAAGACTTTATTTTTTGCATGAATATCATGGACTCGTGACAACTATAAACAATAGTCAATGTCATGCAAATAAAAATAATGGCATGTAGCTAGGACCACAAACTGTGCAGAGGTCAATTTATATATAGCTATAGAGAGGTGTCATTGGGCACATGATATGGAAAAACAATGGTTATTAATAAAATTAAGAAGAAAATCAATTGTTGGCTCAAGAATAGTCTTCAATTTGATGGGTGTCATTATTATGATGTAATCTCCCTCCACCCTTCCAAAGATTTGTGGTTTCTCACAACATTTGTCTTCAATGCCACCAAAATACCTATAAAAATTACTTGGCTTTACATCCTCTTCCCTTCAAATCCTCATCTCATAGTCATAACTAAGGATTATTATGCATGCACATCCTCAACTTATAATACGAATTGGGTCAAGGCGCAAAGACAACCATATATAAAATATTAAATGTGTCAAGAATCAAAGACTAAGAGACAACTATAAGTAAGTCTTAGCATATAACTCTTTAATTAACACTATCAATTGAAATTTGACACGTTGGATTGTTGTGATCTTCTTATCACTCCTCACCAATGTGATTTCAAGGCATTCTTTGAAGGTGAAGTCCATAATTTTAGGCCTTGTTCCTCATTATCAAGCCTTTTGGTAAGACAATAAAGAGGGTAGTGGCATGCATCAACATGGAAAATGGTTTCAACATAAAGGTATACACATTAATTGTTTCATTAAATAACTTAAATTCCTACCCATGACTGTTGATTCACTTGATCCAATCTAGCCATTAATAAACGTCTTTTGGTTCAATTTAAAAGGCAGATTGTTGAGGCTTAGACATGCAGTGAGTTGCAAGGGTTCAATTGACTTAGGCTTGATTTCATTTCCCCTCCATCCCATACATGTATGCTTTCACGACAAGTGTTGAACAAAAAAATTTGATGCCCTGACCCCGATTATGCTAGCTTTGCTAACTTGCTTGGTATGTAGGATTTTTTTTTTAATGTTTTATGAGTTGTGTATTATTTTTTCTTAGGTACCCAAACCTTATCATTCTTACATCTGTCAATCTTGAATTGCACGTGGATGCCCCAATATTCTTATGACATAGTCTAAGTAGTTTTTTTGTATAATGAAGTGTGCCCCAACTTGAAAAAATACACATATGACAACTTATGACACACATGACAACTTGTATAGTTGTTATGTTACTAAACTGTTAAATTAATGATACACATAGGACAACTTAATGTGTTAAAAATAGGTTTTATTGAAAATATATCATTTTTTCATGTAAATAGTAAAAGGTGCTCAATTGTTAAAAAATGTAAAATTTTGAAATAACAATTTTATTTTTTACATTTTTTTTATGAAAGAATTTATTTAATTTATACTTGTCACTTGAAATGCTTATTTATATTGACCTTCATTATTTATATTGACCTTCAAAGAAGTTATCCAAAAATGAATGCCATTCCAATTGAAATTAAGACCCGCCCTTCAAATTTGATCACTGCTCCTTGTTCCGCACCATTAGAACTTATATAGATACAAACAAGCTAATCCACCCTAGTATTCAAAGGGAAAGTCAATGCCATTTGCTTGACAAATAAACACCAAAATGTGAACTATTTGTAGAAAATGAAAGCAACCCTATTGTAAAATATATTATGCAGGATAGGGAAAAAAGAGTTGGGTCGAAGAATACAGTTGAGAGTATTGAAAATATGGCATCAGATATGCAATTTTCAATTTAAAATTCTAGAAGTAGGAGAGACCAGATAGTGCAGTGTCTGAGGATATACAATAATCCACATTAAGACCTGGTTATTTCAATTTTATTTATATTTTAATATATTATGTAAAAGCTACCGCAAGTGCAATGACATTGAGCTCAATTGGTAATCTCATCCAGAAGAGGGAATCAGAAAATGAAACCCTGGGATAAAGCTAAAGAGAACCCATAAACCTATACATTTTTTAATTGTTGCGAGAAAATGTTTGCACTTTCCATTAGGTTTCTTAGTGTGCTTGAAATCTCTCCTTTGGCCATGACTGCAACTGCCACCGCTCTGTAATCTTCAACTCGTAAATACAAATTTGAACAGTATTAAGAAATTAACCTTGAAATCCCCCAGGATAAACTAGCACGATAATTTCTCTCAATTGAGTATGATGACCCAATGCATAATACATTTCAGTTAGATGGGTTGTTCATCAAACAAAAACAATGTAACTAAACTCGTCTGTGTTCAAGGCTTCAATGCAACAAGGTATGTTTCAATCTATATGGCCATCCAAAAAAAATTCAATTTATTGTTTTTGAGTTTAGTAGATATTCGAATGATAAAATTTTATCCCTAGAACTCTGAAATTGCTTCAGAAATGGGCTTTTTTGGTTGAATTTGATCACCCTTTTTTTTAATTAGAATTTGTGTATAACCTTAGAACTCTGAAATTGCTTCAAAAATTGCTCAAATGCAAGCTAAAGATGATTCTAACTTGGAAAAAGGATCATCCAAGTAGTCTGGTGAACAAACACTTGTAAACAAGAGTATGGATAGCCCCTCCATTCATTTTTCATTGTTAAGGTTTTGGCTTGAGTTCTTAATTTCCAATGTGATGCACCTAATTTCCTCCTCTTTTGGTATCTGGTAGGTCTATTCTTCGGCCACTAGAGCTTGTGATTTGAAACCTAGTTTCTATGGTGTTCAACATTTGCAATTAACTGGTGAATATTCTTTCTTCAACTATGAGAGCCCGTGATTTGCTGGGAGAGCATGTTGTTTGAAGGTTTCAGATGCCTGCCCATGGAGTTCCTTCTTTGTTGTTCTTCGTTTGTGGGTAAGAAATATTCGAATTTCAAGATCTATGATTTCAGCCATGTTTGACTATTTTATGTTTAGTGATAAAACCTCCATTTTTTCTCTACGAATATCCCATCGCAGTTTGCAACAGTGGGTGTATTTTAGGTGTCTGATACATGGTGTATGTTGATGAACTAGTGTTGCCATAGTGGGTTTTTGGGTGGCAGATATCCCATATATTTGACTATCCAGTTGTAGTTTTTTTAGGCCTAAACCTTTGAAGTGGCTTGAAGACATGTCCATTCCAATGGTTAGTGTAGGTTGTGATATAGCTTATGTATTTTTTTTTTCAGAATATCTTGATGAAGGAATGTTGATGCCAAAAAATACATCTATTTTACTGCGTCGAGTTTCGAGAAGACCTCACATGCCAATTGTGACAGAGAAGAAAGAAGAGCACACCCTTTCACCTCTGTGCCAGTTTAGGTTATATTTATAGTTTTTTCAATGTAAATGGTGGCTTCGAGTTTGCAGTGCATTTATTTGGATATGCTACAAGTTCCTATAATTTAGTCTGGTGTATGAATGATGTTTCAACTTTCTCAGCATTATGAATTGTTGATTTTGTGGTTCAGATTTAGCTGGACTAGTACATATGCTAGATGAATCATCCTGAGATTAGAATTATAATTGTTGTTATTTGTAGGCCAAAAGAAATATAAAAACCCAAAGATCAATATTTACTACCTAAGAATGGGTTTCATACTTTTTGATTCTTCTCAGTTCAAATTTGTAAGGATACACACCTTTGTACTTCTCAAAGACAATGACTATCTATCACTGAAGACTACACAATAGATTATTAATTATTCATAATTTAAACATGCAGCCTGATGATTCAGAATGGGATGAATTTGGTAATGATCTCTATTCACTACCTGAAGTGCCTCAAACAATACAGACAACACATTCACAGCCAATGTTTACAAATAAAGCTGACGAAGAAAGCAAGATTAAGGCTCTTGTTGATTCAACTGCATTGGAGTGGTAGAGGTGAGATATCTATGGGTTGTTTATAATGTCCTTTTGGTGTATTTCTTGGGAATAATTTGAGGGATAATATTAATAGGAGAAAACAGGTTGGAGTATAACAAATACTACTTTCATGTGTCTTCCTTACACTTCCAGCTATCTTTGCAAGCAAACACAGGAAGGATATGCTAGAAGAGGATTTTGCAAAGGTGTGGGAGGAATGGGTCTAGCAGGAAGAGGATTTGGTAAATATCTTAGGATTGTTGTTTATATTTCATTAGCTTAGTGTTCTTACTAGAATTTTGAGATATTATTTGTTTTCTTATTTCATGGGAGGTCAACTTTCCAATGTGTGTTTGGCTTCTGTGCTCTGTTGTTGTCACTTTTTATTAAATGCACAACAACAACATTGCGATCTTTTCATTTATGTTCTCATCCTCTCAAGGATTCAATATTCCTATGCGTTAATTAGTTTTATGGGATGATTATAATTGATGTCCTCAATTTGAAGCTGAATTTGGCACTAAGATTTCTTAAGCAATATGAACGAGGTTTGATTCTTTTAATGAATGAATAAATGATGATGTGGGTGGAGACGAGAAGATGAATGAACCAAGAACGAGATTTTCCCCTGAGAATTGTACTGGCAATGAAATTTATTTTTCATGGAGGCTGGAGGATGTTGGAGGAATTCATGTTAGTCTTTTGTGAAGGTTGCATGTAATTAGATGGCAGGTAGATAGTGGTTTGATAGGGTGGAATGTGGATGGTTTTTCCTGTAACATCAATTTCAACAATGAGGGTTATACAATTAAATTTTAACGAAGTTTAGGGAAATATATGATACTATCAAACAATACAATCATACAATAATGTTCATACAAAGTTAAAATATATATTATTCACTTTCAAACCACAATGATGGTATTCTTAAGTTTTCAAAAGTGGCATTAGTTGTGTCTTCAATTGGGCCCATATTAACATGGAAGTTATGAATCTGAGATAAAGCACTTTCAAAATTGACATTAGTTTTATGTCTTCAATTGGGCCGGTATTAATGTGGAAGTTATGAATCTGAGATAAAGAATTGACTGCAAGGAGTTAGTCAAAATTTATTACCTAAAATTTTGAATTTTATGAATACATTTATGAAGATATTAATACCTCAAACTTTTCCTTTTTTCATTTAAGTAAAATTATCTTATATGAATGAATTTGACCTAATGTGGATAAAATCCATTCTTATGCATATTGACAGATGAATTTCAATGACAGGAACTACATTTGGTATATGTTTCAAAGAAACTTAGGAAACACAATCATGATCATACTCCATTATAAAAAAAACTTAATTATAATATTTAAGAGATTCTCGTTATGGGCAGACCATACTACATATCATAGGGAAAATTGAATAGAAAGGTTTATTGTCTATGAAGCAAATTCAGAGTAGACATGTGAGATTTGATTTGTAATTGATAGGATACTAAAGGGAACTATGTGCAAGTACAAAGCTTAGAATGCTCCTAGAAACTCGAAAGGATTGAAGTGCATGTTAGGTCTGGTTGATTCTTACAATAAAAGAGAATCCAATCCAAGTAAAGAGGTTTCTCCACCTCTGAGTTTAATTAATGATCAAATAGAAAGATGGCCAAAACTTGTTTCACGTTAGTTATGTTCATAGTTGGCCAGCACTGTAAAAAACCATGAATGTTGACTCTTTGAGTAAAGACAATTTTCCTTTTGTATTAACTGGTAGAGATGACGAATGTAGAAATTTTACTTTCATCTTTGTGGATCTTGCTCAGATTTGGATGGGTAGTTTAGGTCTAAAGGAATTTTATGATGAATTAATGATGCATGGCATGGAATGGAATGGAAAACACCACTACAAGGATATGTATGTCATAGATATAAAGTTCCTAGTATGTTCATCATGTTAAGTAACTTTGTAAGAAAACTATTCATTAAGAGAATGGATAATGGGATAGATATGGGTTCTCACCATCTTATGTGTTTTCTTTAGGACATTTCATCCAGCATTATCCAACAAACAGGGATCCCAATTGTGGGTGTGATAAGTATGGGGAATCCTAGTGCCGGGTGTCTGCTACTGCACAAGTCAAGGTGTGTCTACCACTGATCAGACTTGGAAGGTAGTGAAGGAGAGTGTGTTTGGGACGTTTGGATTGAGGCCATTGGAGCTTGCATTATAATCATACTTGGGGAACTGCAAATGGATTCCCAGAATGAGGAAGCTGTCAAGTTCTTCAATGTAGAAGAAGAGGAAGAGAATGTTCATGGGGAAGATGGGAAGAAGAGATCTATGGAGAAGAACGGGAATTCATCAGTTAAAAAGAGCAACTAGTTTGAGTCCACATTGTCATCATTCAAGGAGGATAGTTACTACATATCATATCTGAAGGAATTAGAGAAGAAGGTGTTGCAAGAATTTAAATTGAGGATTGATTTTGCCATTAAATCCAATGAGTTCCTTTTGGAAGGACTTGGTGCTAATTGTAATCACGATGCTGTAGAAGAAGGAAATAATGGCGTGAAGGACGACAGACCCACCAAGCAAAACCCTATTCAGAATGGCAATGGTAATGAGAATACTAACCAGAATGTTAGTGGGAATGAAAATCTTACTGTAGAGGTTTTGCAGAGCTATCGTGATAATGTTACTATGTGGGGAATTCCACTGCTTCACTCAAAGGGTGGTGAGAGGAATAATTTTATACTTTTGAAATTTATTCATGCTAGATACTTCAGGGTAAATGATGCATTAATCATGTTGCAAAATAGTGTGGCATGGAGGAAGGAATTTGGAGCTGATAGTATACTTGAAGAGGATATGAAATTCGATGAGAATCTTGATTCAGTTGCCTTCATGCACTATTTTGATAAGGTGGGCCATGCTCTGTGCCACAATGCTTATGGGATTTTTCGAGACAAGGAGCTCTATCAGAAGATATTTGGAGATGATGAGAAGTTGGAGAAGTTTCTCAGGTGGAGAGTCCAAATTCTGGAGAAGGGCATCAAACTCCTTTACTTCAAGCCTGGTGGTGTCAATGCCATGATTCAGATCACGGATCTTAAGAATATGCCCAAGAAAGAATTGAGAGCTACATCAAACCAAATTCTTCCACTTTTTGAAGATAACTACCCGGAGATGGTAGCAAGAAAGGTTTGTAGCTACCCAAAATACATATGTTTTTGCCTTTACTGATCTTGCTTCGATCAATATATTTTATATGCCTATTAATGAACATAAATATGACGTCAGTTTTCATAGTAGATATAGTGTTTGTGTGTTTTGGCACACCAAAAATTGAATTTTTTGATGAATTTTTAGATATATGTTACTTGACAAATGGTTGCTGATGTCAAATCACATATATCTTTGGTCCTGATTGAAAAAGGCTAAAAGTTACAACATATATTTTACAAAGATATTTTTTATATGATTGTACTAATAGATATCTTTAGGCATATGTGTTTTTATATGCTTTATTGTATGTACTAGACAATTCGATAATTTTCCACTAAATATTTGAGTATGGACATTCGATTATTAGTTACTATTTCATATTCTTTTGTACTGTGAAAATGCATTATTTTTCCCACAAAAGTTTATGCACAATGAGTACATGGACGTATTCAGCGTCTTGTTTCTCTTTCTTTCTTTTGTTTTTCTTTTTTCTTTTTCTTTTTGGACGTGCATTAAGAAAAATGTCCAGATGGGCTGCACTGCAAGGAGGAAACTTCCTTTGGCTCAGCTGCATGAAAGGTATCTATTCCATAAAAATCACACCGAGGCTTCCATTGGGCCTCTTTCTTTCTGATGTTCATACCATTTGGGTACCAGAGCATACCACAACCAGAATGGAGACTTGGTAAATGGTTTAACACTTTGCTAATCTCACCAGTGAAATTCCTATTAGCTACTGTTTTCTGGTGCCCATGTCCTCCAATTATTATTTTTACTTATCCTAATGATTAAGAGAGTCTATGCAATGTTGTCAGCTGTAAGGAGCTAACATGTCTTTGTGTGGTGTTTTAGTAAGTGAAGAACACTTCTCTCAATTTTTCCTTGTTCCACAAGCATTTCCTATTTTGTTTTATGATCCTATTGAATCATAGCTTTTTTTTAATCTCAGTAAACCACTTTTTTGACCTTTTAAGTTCAACAGTATTGTCCTTTTCATCCAAATTTGCATGGTTCAAAGATGGAGGAACATATACACTAAGGTATTTTGTTTGATCACAATCTTCCACCGGGAGTATTGTTTTTCATGGTCAATATATCCCCCACTGTTGTTTTCCCAAGGAAAATCTTATGGAAACAAGAGCTCTATCAGAAGATCTTTGGAGATGATGAGAAGCTGAAGATGTTTCTAAGGTGGCGGGTCCAAATTATGGAGAAGGGCATCAAACTCCTTGACTTCAATCTTGGTGGTGTCAATGACATGATTCAGTTCACATATCTTAAGAATATGCCCAAGAAATAATTGAGAGCTGCATCAAACCAAATTCTTGTACTTTTTCAAGATAACAACCCAAAGATGGTAGCAATAAAGTTCTGTAACTACCAAAAATAAATATGTTTTTGCCTTTACTGAGCTTTCTTCAATCAATATATTTTATATTCATGTTAATGAACATAAGGATGACATTAGTTTTCATAGTAGATTTGGTGTTTGTGGGTTTTGGCACACCAAAAGTTGAATTTTTTTATGAATTTTTAGATATTTGTTACTTGAAAAATGGTTGCTGGTGTCAAATCAAATATATCTTTGGCCCTGATTGAAAAAGGCTAAAAGTTACAACATATATTTTAGAGAGATATTTTTTATATGATTGTACTAATATATATCTTTAGGAATATCTCTTTTTATATTCTTTGTTGTATGTACTAAACAATGCAATAATTTTCCACTAAATATTTCAGTATGGAAATTCAATTATTAGTTACGGTTTCATATTCTTTTGTAATGTGAAAATGAAATAGTTTTCGAGACAAGGAGCTCTATCAGAGATCTCTTGAGACAATGAGAAGATGAAGAAGTTTCTGAGGTGGAGGGTCCAAATTCTGGAGAAAGGCATCAAACTCATTAACTTCAAGCCTGGTGGTGTCAATGCCATGATTCAAATCATAGATCTTAAGAATATTCCCAAGAAATAATTGAGAGATGCATCAAACCAAATTCTTGCACTTTTTCAAGAGAACTACCCAAAGATGGTAGCAAGAAAGGTCTGTAACTACCTAAAATACATATGTTTTTTCCTTTACCGATATTGCTTCAATCAATATATTTTATATGCCTGTTAATGAATAGAAAGATGACGTTAGTTTTCATAGTATATCTGGTGTTTATGGGTTTTGGCACACCAAAAATTGAATTTTTTGATGAATTTTTAGATATCTGTTACCTGAAAAATGGTTGCTGATGTCAAATCACATATATCTTTGGCCCTTATTGAAAAAGGAATATAGTTACAACATATATTTTATAGAGATATTTCTTATATGATTGTACTAATAGAGATCTTTAGGTAGATCTCTTTCTATATGCTTTGTTGTATGTACTAAACAATGCGATAATTTGCCACTAAATATTTGAGTATGGAAATTAGATTATTAGTTACTATTTCATATCTTTTGTACTGTGAAAATGCAATAGTTTTCGAGACAAGGAGCTCTATCAGAAGATATTTGGAGATGATGAGAAGCTGAAGAAGTTTCTGAGGTGGAGGGTCCAAATTCTGGAGAAGGGAATCAAACTCGTTGACTTCAAGCCTGGTGGTGTTAATGCCATGATTCAGATCACAAATATTAAGAATATGCCCAAGAAATAATTGAGAGCTGCATCAAACCAAATTCTTGTACTTTTTCAAGATAACTACCTGGAGATGGTAACAAGAAAGGTCTACAAATACCCAAAATACATATGTTTTTACCTTTATCGAGCTTGATTCGATCAATATATTTTATATTCTTGTTAATGAACAGAAAGATGACATTAGTTTTCATAGTAGATTTGGTGTTTGTGGGTTTTGCACACGAAAAATTGAATTTTTTGATGAATTTTTAGATATATGTTACTTGAAAAATTGTTGCTGGTGTCAAATCACATATATCTTTGGCCCTGATTGAAAAGGATAAAAGTTACAACATATATTTTACAGAGATATTTTTTATATGATTGTACTAATAGAGATGTTTAGGCAGATCTCTTTTTATATGCTTTGTTGTTTGTACTAAACAATGCGATAATTTTCCACTAAATATTTGAGTATGGACATTAGATTATTAGTTACTATTTCATATTATTTTTTACTGTGAAAAGGCACTAGTTTTCGAGACAAGGAGTTCTATCATAAGATCTTTGGTGACAATGAGAAGCTGAAGAAGTTTTTGAGGTGGAGGGAAAATTATGGAGAAGGGCATCAAACTCCTTGACTTCAAGCCTAGTGGTGTCAATTCCATGATTGAGATCACAGATCTTAAGAATATGCCCAAGAAAGAATTGAGAGTTGTATCAAACCAAATTCTTGCACTTTTTGAAGATAACTACCCGGAGATGGTAGCAAGAAAGGTCTATAACTACCCAAAATACATATGTTTTTTCCTTTACCGAGCTTGCTTCGAACAATATATTCTATATGCATGTTAATGAACATAAAGATGACGTTAGTTTCATAGTAGATATGGTGTTTGTGGGTTTTGACAGACCAACAATTGAATTTTTTGATGAATTTTTAGATATATGTTACTTGAAAAATGGTTACTGGTGTTAAATCACATATATCTTTGGCCTTTATTGAAAAACACTGATAGTTAGAACATATATTTTACAGAGATATTTTTTATATGATTGTACTAATAGAGATCTTTAGGCAGATCTATTTTTATATGATTTGTTGTATGTACCAAACAATGTGATATTTTGCCACTAAATATTTGAGTATGGACATTCGATTATTAGTTACTGTTTCATAGTCTTTTGTACTATGAAAATGCGATAGTTTTTGAGACAAGGAGCTCTATCAGAAGATATTTGGAGATGATGAGAAGCTGGAGAAGTTTCTGAGGTGGAGGGTCCAAATTCTGGAGAAGGGCATCAAACTCTTTGACTTCAATCCTGGTGGTGTCAATTCCATGATTCAGATCACAGAGCTTAAGAATATGCCCAAGAAATAATTGAGAGCTGCATCAAACCAAATTCTTGCACTTTTTCAAGATAAATACCCAGATATGGTAGCAAGAAATGTCTGTAACTACCCAAAATACTTATGTTTTTTCCTTTACTGAGCTTCTATAGTCTTGAACAATAGACATTTAGGTACAGCAATGGACTGTAAAACAAAATCCTTCTGTTAATGGCTGTTGAGGAGGTGCCTGCTGCATTCTTTATGTATAAGACAAGTTATTTCTTCTATCCATGATGCAAAATATTGTCAAAGAGTTTCATTTTTCCTTCTTTTGTGAGCTTAGTTGACTATTGTCCACAAAATTATAGTAGTTAAAGCTAGATATTAAGAGAACACCAGGGGTCGTGACTCATTAGGGAGACTCATAAGAAAATGTTCCATTATAATTTGCAACAAATTTTTAATCTGAGAAATGTTCCCTTTTGATAGCTCTCAACACCAGCTCTCAAAATTTTTTGAGGTGGCAACTGAGTTAAATACATGGAAAGGAGTGGACAAAAAACTCCTTACCATTCAATTGCATCATATTTAATAGAATCATATTTTGACTGGTCTCTGCATTCAATTGCAGGTCATATGCTCAAACCATAGACAAGTATCTACAAGCATAGACAAGTATTTTGACTAGTCTCTACATTCAATTGCAGGTCATATTATCAAACCATAGACAAGTATCTACAAGCACATCAAGTAAAAAAATAAGAAACAAGTACTAACCAACCAAAGCTTGGACAGTGTCACTAGATACGATGATACTGATATTCATGTTCACAGTTTTTCTAACCTTTAAAAACTAAAATAGTTTATGCAAGAATATTTCCCAATGCAAAATTATTTTTGAGAAACCATGATCTTTGTTTTAGTTTAAGTACTATTAGAACTAGGCCTAAAGCCTAGACAATGAAGAGGATTTTATTGAAGCATGAGAACTCTTGTTCTGTTTTTATTTTTAAGGGCTTAAGGCCCTTCGAAAGGAACTGAGCTCTTCACAACTTGTTTTTTTGTCGAGGGGCAACATACTAAGTGCCTAGTAAAATGCCTATTGACAAACATGATGTATTCAAAATATGGCTTTAGCTCATCTACATTTTTTAAGTGTTGTCATTTTGATCAATGCTATGACATATAATTCATAACCTATTTTTCACATCTTGGAAGCATTTGCAAGTTGATCAAATTCAAACGATATGAGAGTGGGGAATAGAATCCCAAGGGAAATAATACACTAATTTCTAGGTTGTCAAAACTCAGACCATTTATTGGTTTTCATTGTTTTGTCTCCTTGTAGGGGTCCTATTTGCAGCCATCATAACAGAGCATTTAATGCTTTCAAATAATCTTCACTTATAGTGGCAGTGGCCCATAAGTCCTTTTCAATGGAAGCTACACATTCAACAAACATAGTAACTAATTATTAGATGACAACGCAATCATAAATCCACAAGAACCAATCATCATGCAAAGATTCATTGATATCACATCACTTTCTCAAATTTAGGGATAAACTGAACTAGTATGCAGACACCCGAAGAAATATCCAATTAAAATCCCAATTGATTAAACATAATACATAGAATGTATCATGTGTATCAAAGAACATTTCCTCATTTTGTATTTGGAAAATGCACCATTTCCCATGGTGATTTAAATTGTACCTTGTGGAGCATGTGAAAGATTTCTAGTCAAAGGGAAAACTATTATGTAGTCTTGAACAATAGACATTTAGGTGCAGTAATGGATTGTAAAACATAATCCTTCTGTCAATGGCTATTGATAGAGGTTCCTGTTGCATTCCTTATGTATAAGACAAGTGATTTCTTCTATCCATGATGCAAAATGTTGTCAAGGAGTTTCGTTTTTCCTTCGTTTGTGAGCTTAGTTGACTATTGTCCACAAAATTATAGTAGTTCAAGCTAGACATTAAGAGAACACCAAGGGTCGTGACTCATTAGGGAGACTCATAAGAAAATTTCCCATTATAATTTTCTACAAAGTTTTAATATGAGAAATGTTCCCTTTTGATAGCTCTCAACACCAGCTCTCAGAAATGTTTGAGGTGGCAACTGAGTTGAATACATGGTAAGGAGTGGAAAAAAAAATCCTTACCATTCAATTGCATCATATTTAATAGCATCATATTTTGACTAATCTCTACATTCAATTATAGGTCATATGCTCAAACCATAGAAAAGTATCTACAAGCACATCAAGTAACAAAATAAGAAAAACGTACTAACCAACCAAAGCTTAGACAGTGTCACTAGATACCATGATACTTATACTCATGTTCTTAGTTTTTATAACCTTTAAAAACTAAAATAGTTTATGTAAGAAGCTTTCCCAATGCAAAAGTATTTTTTGAGAAACCATGATCTCTGTTTTCCTTTAAGTACTGTTAGAACTAGGCTTAAATCCTAGCTAACGAAGAGGCTTTTATTGAAGCATGAGAACTCTTGTTATGTTTTTATTTTTAAGGGCTTAAGGCCCTTCGAAAGGAATTGAGCTCTTCACATATTGTTTTTTGGTCGAGGGGAAACATACTTAGTTCCCAGTAAAATTCCTATTGACAAACATGATGTCTTAAAAATATGACTTTAGCTCATCTACATTTTTGAAGTGCTGTCATTTTGATCAACATTGTGACATATAGTTCATAACCTATTTCTCACATCTTGGAAGCATCTGCAAGTTGATCAAATTCAAATGAGATGAGAGTGGGGAATAGGATCCCAAGGGGAATAATACACTAATTTCTAGATTGTCAAAACTCAGGCCATTTATGGAATCATAGCCATTTATTGGTTTTCACTTTTTTGTCTCCCTACAGGGGTCCTATTTGTATCCATCATAACAGAGCATTTAATGCTTTCAAATAATCTTCACTTACAGTGGTCGTGGCCCATAAATCATTTTCAATGGTAGCTACACATTCAACAAACATAGTAACTAAGTATTAGATGACAACACAGTCATAAGGCCACAAGAACCAATTATTACGCAAAGATTCATTGATATTCCACATTCCATGCATACTTGTAATCACATCACTTTCTCAAATTTAGGGTTAAACTGAACTAGTATGCATACACCCTGAGAAATATCCAATTAAAATCCAAATTGATTAAACGTAATACAGAGAATGTATCATGTGTATCGAAGAACATTTCCTCATTTGTATTTGGAAAATGCACCATTTCCCATGGTGATTTAAATTGTACCTTGTGGAACATGTGAAAGATTTCCAGTCAAAGGACAAACTATTCTGTAGTCTTGAACAATAGACATATAGGTGCAATAATGGACAGTAAAATAAAATCCTTCTGTCAATGGCTGTTGAGGAGGTTCCTAATGCATTCCTTATGTATAAGAAAAGTGATTTCTTCTATCCATGATGCAAAATGTTGTCAAAGAGTTTCATTTTTCCTTCGTTTGTGAGCTTAGTTGACTATTTCCCACAAAATTATAGTAGTTCAAGCTAGACATTAAGAGAACACCAGGGGTCGTGACTCATTAGGGAGACTGATAAGAAAATGTTCCATTATAATTTGCTACAAAGTTTTAATCTGAGAAATGTTCCCTTTTGATAGCTCTCAATACCATCTCTCAGAAATGTTTGAGGTGGCAACTGAGTTAAATACATGGTAAGGAGTGGAAAAAACACTCCTTACCATTCAATTGCATCATATTTAATAGCATCATTTTTTGACTAGTATCTGCATTCAATTGTAGGTCATATGCTCAAACCATAGACAAGTATCTACAAGCACATCAAGTAACAAAATAAGAAACAAGTACTAACCAACCAAAGCTCGGATAGTGTCACTAGATACCATGATACTGATACTCATGTTCACAGTTTTTCTAATCTTTAGAAACTAAAACAGTTTATGTAAGAAGCTTTCCCAATGCAAACTTAGTTTTTGAGAAACCATGATCTTTGTTTTCCTTTAAGTACTATTAGAAATAGGATTAAATCCTAGCTAACGGAGAGGCTTTTATTGAAGCATGAGAACTCTTGTTTTGTTTTTATTTTTAGGGGCTTAAGGCCTTACGAAAGGAACTAAGCTCTTCACATCTTGTTTTTTGGTTGAGGGGAAACATACTTAGTGCCCAGTAAAATGCCTATTGACAAACATGTTGTCTTCAAAATTTCTTTAGCTCGTCTAGATTTATGATTTTTGAAGTGCTGTCATTTTGATCAGCGATGTGACATATAGTTCATAACCTGTTTTTCACATCTTGGAAGCATCTACAAGTTGATCAAATTCAAATGAGATGAGAGTGGGGAATGGAATCCCAAGGAGAATAATACACTAATTTCCATATTGTCAAAACTTAGGCCATTTATGGCATCATCGAACTTAGGGAACATTGGAGGTGTGGGAAGCTCAAGGACAATCAATAGGTTTAAAAGGCCAGTGAACAGTGTTGATTGGATTGGTAGAGAGATTCTTGAGATGAGTATGAGAGACAACAAATTGGATGTTGATGATGAGAAAGTAAGTTAATATTTTTTTTGTTTTAAGAGAAATATTTGCATTTGAAGCAAGAAATGAAAGGAGGAATTTATTGTATGCTTGTTTCCTGTTTTCATGGAAGGACATTTTATACATGGTTCTTCCCTAACATGTCAATGTAAAACAATTGCAAGATATTGAGCTAGCTATTGTTTATGGTATGGGTGCAAAGTCAGGCCACATCATAGCTACAACTATAGGTGGCAGAAATGGCCAGCCTAAATAGGTTTACCTAATAATTGTGTTCACGGTGAGAATTCATTAGGTCACAACCAAGAATGTAAGTGAATAGTTTCTTTATGGACATTTTTTCCAATTGTTTATTTATTCTTTTATTGACTTGACAGACCATCAGTTACATTGCGGAACATGTGGTTGGAACAGGGTCTTTTGGCATTGTCTTTCAGGTCATAATTGACTTCTTTATTCCAAAATGGGGATTTTATATAATGTTTCTTTTGTGTTTGGAATGGAAATTTCTGATGATTAGATTGTGCAAGCTAAATCCAGAGAAACTGGAGAAATTGTTCCAATCAAGAAGGTTCTCAAAGAAAAGAAGTACAAGAACCGAGTGCTGTAGATAATGCATATGTTAGACCATCCAAATATTGTTGCTCTTAAACACTGTTTTTTCTCAATGATGGACAAAGAAGAACTTTACCTTAATCTTGTATTAGAGTATGTGCTCGAGACTGTAAATCCACTAATTTCCATATTGTCAAAACTCAGGCCATTTATGGCATCACCAAGGTTAGGGAACAATGGAGGCGTCAGAAGCTAAAGGACAATCAACAGGTTGAAAAAGCTAGTGAACAGTGTTGATTGGCTTGGTAGAGAGATGCTTGAGATGAGGATAAGAGATAAGAAATTGGATGTTGATGATGAGAAAGTAAGATTATATTTTTTTTTTGTTTTAAGAGAAATATTTGCATTTGAAGCAAGAAATGAAAGGAGGCATTTATTGTATGCTTGTTTCCTGTTTTCATGGAAGGACTTTTTATACATGGTTCTTCCCTGACATGCCAATGTAAAAAAATTGTAGGATATTGAACCAGCTATTGTTGATGGTATGGGTACAGAGTCAGGTCACATCATAGCTACAACCATAGATGGTAGAAATGGCCAGCCTAAATAGGTTTACCTAATAATTGTGTTCACAGTGAGAATTCATTAGGTCACAACCAAGAATCTAAGTGAATAGTTTCTTTATAGATATTTTTTCCAACTGTTTATTTATTCTTTTATTGACTTGACATACCATTAGTTACATTGTGGAACATGTGGTTGGAATGTGGCCTTTTGGCGTTGTCTTTCAGGTCATAATTGACTCCTTTATTCCAAAATGGTGATTTTATATAATGTTTCTTTTGTGTTTGGACTGAAAATTTTTGATGATTAGATTGTGCAGGCTAAATGTGGAGAAATTGGAGAAATTGTTGCAATCAAGAAGGTTCTCCAAGACAAGCGGTACAAGAACCAAGAGCTGTAGATAATGCATATGCTAGACCATCCAAATATTGTTTCTCTTAAACACTATTTTTTCTCAACGACAGAAAAATATTAGAGTATGTGCCCAAGACTGTAAATTGCATTGCGAGGCACTACAACATACTGAACCAAAGAATGTCGCTCTTTTATGTCAAAATCTACAGTTACCAGGTTTTTGATATTTAACTTCTTCCCTACATTATCCCATTTTTGTGAAAAAAATTCAAACATTCCTATCTGGAAGTAGATCAAGTTAAAATTTGCAGTCTGAGATGAATTGAGAGTTTGACAAACTTCAGATATGGAATTATTAGGAATACAATATTTTTTCATCATGATTTGAATACTGGTTGAGTTGAATGGATGTGATTGCTAGCATGTATGGTTACATATTTTAGTCTTCCATAAAGCTGAAAGATGTAGTAAGGAAATCTATGGAACTAAATAAAGATACAAGCAAAGTTATAAATATGTAGAGGGGGGAATTTTAAAAAGAAAACAAAAATAAGACATTTTAGCAACCAAACATGTTTCAAACACTCTCTTTGTAATTTCATTATCTTATTGGCTTTAATGCCTAGTCTATATTATAATTGTTTCACTTTTGGATAGTATATTTCTAAGTATATGTAAAGGGTACTTATATCTTAAAGGGTACTTCACATGAGTATTACATAACATATTGACCCTCATCTTTATTAAAAAAATTTTACAGAATTCCACCAATTGTTTCCATAATATAATATCAAACTTCTTAGTAAACAATTTTGCATGGTACTAATTATCTCGTGTGTATTTCAGGTGCATTTTACCACTGCCATACCGAGGGGAAAGAATAATAAAGCGTTTCAGTACCTCGGGTATTTTCTTCATCACTAGATATACATCAAAGGCGTCACTGTCTAATCTAGTTCATTGTTTTTCTAATTTACAAGTGAGATTTTTTATTGGATTTTGTAGGAGTGAACTTACTAAGTGGGCCATTGAGTATGAAGAGCCTGTTGCTGAGGCTTTTCCATTGAGTATGAAGAGCTTGCTGTTGAGGCTTTCAAGCTGCTAAGTATGGGTTAATTGAAGCTACTGTAGGTGTTATTAGGAATATTGCACCTTCTGCAGATATAAGTTGTTCCTCTGGTCTGAATGGTTCAGATCCAGAACAAATAAGTGAACGACAAAGGATGAAGACCTTCCCTGAATGTTGTAGACACCTGGAATACTGCTTCGATTGTGAACCTATGTACCTGCAAACATATAAAACATAAAATCACATCAAAGCTACAAGAAAATCATCTACTTATCCATGTTAGTGACTAAGGAATATAACAACATGTACATGTGAAATCAAAACAACAGTAATGTGGGACGGAAATCAACTTTGCATTAAGAATGTATGGAGAATCTTACAACCATTGCCTTAGTGTCGACAAGCCCCTCCATGAGACAAACAATTCATCCTCATAAGCTCCAATTTCTCTCTCTATGCTCTCCAATGATTTGTACTAAGTAGTCAATCCAACAGCATAACAATACGTCTATAGTTCTCCCCCTCAACTATGGATATGAGATTGTATTTATAAGGCTCAATGGATAGGAATAGTTGAGAGAATTGTGGGTGAGGTGGCTCCAAGATCCTACCATGGGGTATCTCGAGGTCAACTAACCCATAATGATAGGGATAAGGGAGGACATGAGGCTCAAGATCTAAAAGCCTCGAGAAACTTCTATTTTTCCCATTTTCCCTAGGGTACCGCTTTTCTTCCCTTATGACAGAGCGGTTTAGATGAGAACCACTTTTAGACCAAAGACCATTCACGGTGGAACTGCTTCTCTAAAAAAGGATATAGGCGGTGCTGAGCAAGGTACCACTCATTAGCCACAGAGCAAGCACGATGCTAGGTTTTTTCAAGTAGAATCGACAAACAGAGAAAGTTTCCACTCTAAGTGTTGGGATTAAGGGAAAACATGGAAGTTAAGGGTCTTATCACATGATGGTGACAGGTTTTAGGTATAACATAATGCCCCTCTAAGCATGAGACTTAGAGGGATACGATAAGCAAGAGCTTTGAGAGAACAAGTTGTCAATTCGAGGTGAAAATGTTAGCTCAGTCGGAGAATGTCATCCAGTAGGCATTTGTAGTACATCAATAATTTTGACTCATAGACAAATGTAACCAACTCATGGCTGCAGACCAATACAAGGCAGATCCATGAGAGGAATAAACAAGCATGGATACTAGAATACAACATAGATCCATGTGATAGAGGACTCAAAATTGGACATAGCTACCAGACATACAACGTAGATCTATGTCATACAGACAGAAATTTGAGCATAGCCATGAATGTAGCAGGTATTTATCCCTTGCTATAGGGCAGGAATGGCTACCTTCCGTCTATAGGATGGGAGGATAGGTTCCTGGTGGTGAATGCAGGAAATGAACAGAAATGAAGTAGAGAACAACCAAAGAAAGAAGAGATGGAAACCCCTCTGCAAACACAGTTAGGGTTTAGCTCCAACAACCTGCAAGAACATGTTAGAAACCTGCAAACAAACAATGGAAACTTGCAAGCAAAGATGGGTTAGATAAAATTAAATAAACAAAACAAAACAACAAATTATACCTTCTCTTGGTGGAATGGGCCACCATACCCTAGCTGGGAGAAGCACCTCTCTTTGCAATGGGGGAGCTATGGCTCAATGGGAGGAAGGATGAGAGGGAGTGTGGGTGGCTTGAGAGACAAAGGGTCTCAAGGCATCCACTTGGGAAACATAATAGTATGCAAGGGAGAAGTGTTTTGAGAGTGACCCCCACACCTCTATTTATCACTTTTTTGGGCATTTTTAGGGTTTCAATCCCTTGGTTGGGGCTTTAGCCCCTTTTTTGGGCTTTTAGCCCCTTTCGCCCTATCTTTAGCGCCTTTTGGGGTTTTTAGTTCCTTTTGGGGTTTTTAGCTCCTCTGAGGGGTTTTAGCCCCTTTTTGGAGGCTTTAGCCCCTAGGAGAACTATTTAGGCTCTTTTTTGGGGTTTTTAAGCCCTTTTGCTCATTCTTAAGCCTTTTTAAGGGTGTGGGGGTCCAATGGGGTGAAATGAGGGTCGTGCATGGGTGTTCTTGGGTGGTGTAGGCCATGTAGAGTTGAGTGAGGGATTTTTTAAGTTAACAATGACCATACAAATGTGGATCTATGATAGATATACAAAACTCCATCACAACCTGGGGAAAGAAATGAGCGCTAAACAAATACCTAGGGTCTTCATCTCGTCTTCCACAAATTACGATTCTATCCATGTGATTACAATGATATGAAGTCGAACATGGTAGAAATCACTTGATTACCATCCAATGATGTGAACTATTAACATGTGCTAGGGTGATCACCATTGATGTCAATGATTCCCAAGGTACCCTAGTACAATCTACTAAGTGTGAATAGATGTCTTGATGTCGAAAACCCTGTCGATTTTATCGATCAAAGGTCAATGATGTGAACCTATGTCGAGAGCGAGAGAATTTGTCATTGAGGCATACAGATCTCAAGGTACTACATGTTTTTTCTAAGACTATCCAAATGATGAGCCAATGTCAACGAGAATAGTGTCGTCGAAGGAGGGCCAAGATGGGTCCCACATCAACGACACAAAACTTAGAACATAGTTCTGAAATGATGTGAATGTAGTAACCATAAGACTGACTCAAAAGTACTTACACAGAGACTGTTTTGATTGCAGAGGTAAAAATTCTTCAACTTCCCTTTGAACATCGCGAGGCATGACAAAAGACTTGGCAGCATGACTAAACAAGACAAACATACAGTGCGATGGTGGACAATGCATTCTTTTGAAAGACTCAAAGGAGTGGCATGCCTCATGAAAGTGGATTGTCACAGAGATCAGCTGAATACCCAATTGACTGAAATGATATGTAGACAAGTTCCATGTTCAAAGGTAATGACAAACTACTGCCATTTATTTGCAAAATGATCCCTCCCATTTTCCCCATCATGATTGATGAGTGCCTCTTTTCGGTTTTACGAGTTCAAAGATGGTAACAAGCACTCATTATAGCTCATCCGAAGAAAAGTCCAAACTCATATGTTTTACGAACTTGAGAGAGGAGGGGTTCGTTCCCAAAAGAGGGTCTCTCAATGTTTAATGTAACGAGTCCAATGAAAGAAAACTCGGTATCGTTCATGTTTAAAGAGTCTGAATGACCATGGAAGAAGACTTTATAGGGTCCTTTTTCATAAAATAGTTCACCTGAACCAAAAAAGTGATAACCTACCATCAGATGAACAACTCTTCAAATTCTTTAATGAGTGTGAAGAAGACAAGATCACTCGACAATATTTTTGTATTTAAGGAGCCCGAAAAGAGTTTAAAGAAGACTCCACTAGGTCTCTTTTCATGATGAGATATTTTACGAGCCTGAAAAGAATCAGAAACGGACTCGAACCTTTGATACTAAGTTTCAAGAGTGTGACCAAAGTGTCACAAAAAATGCTCAAAATACTTTTTCCATTTTATGGCAGTACGAAAAAGTCAAAAACGAACTCCCAAAACTTTACTACCACTACTCTTCTATCCTGCAACAACTCAAAAACAAGTGTTAAATTCCCCAATAGCTGACATTAAAGGATTATGACTGATGGATTTTGAGTAATAAATGATTTTAAAACAAAACTATAGCATTTCAAACCCTAAAATGTATATAAACGTCATGTAAATAGTAAAAAATCAAAACATTTTACTATTTACCCATAGTGGAGAACCTTTGGAGCATTTCTTATCCAGATTTCCAGTCACTGATATCAGGAGCTTCCACCATCGGATTTGCGCACCGTCAGTTCCAGGTAATAGCCTAGACCCTACTCTTTCATTCTATGCCTTCAAATTTGATTTTTAATGGTGTTTTGGGCTTATATGGCAAGCCCTAAAATCATGGAAATGGGCACCGCTCTTATCCCTTGCGGGATAAGAGGTACCCTGCTAGAACCATGCCAAAAACATAGTGCACAAGTGGTGCCACCACCTGTCCTCAATAGGACATAGGCAGTGCCGGCCGTGGAGAAATAAAAGTGGTTGCACAAGAAAACTAGCTCATTTTTATTTATTTGGATGATTAAGAATGCTTCTAACAAGTCTTGTGATGGTTTTTGACAGGGTCTTGTTGATAAAAAATGGTCATATGGAAAGAGAGTCAACATGATAACGAAGATTCCTTCGCCAAATGAAATGTGGGTTGCATAGTTGTATTGAGAGACTGTGGACTCTTAAAGTTCTTCCGCACACCCAATATGGTATCACATGAGTGACTACTAGAGCATATACTCTGGATGTGGAATCCGGAGCAACAATATTTTGAGGTTGGTGCTCACATATTGCTAGTTGAGGTAGAGGACATCTACTTCCTGACTGGCCTTTCGATACGGGGTGCTCCCATCTCGCTAAATGGTTCTCGTGGGGGGGACATTACTACTTAGGAGATGATAGACCATCATTGCATTCTTGGGACTAGGACATCAGGGAAGAAAATTCAAATAAAAGAAGTGGTGGATGGCCCTCTATGGACTGTGTTTTTTACCATGTAGAGAGTGGCGGGAAGCTAAGGAGTACACTAGGCGTCTAGAGCGCATATTATGTACGCCATAGAGGCCATGGCGCCTACAGTCTTTAACTAGGTGGAAGATATACTTCCAATATTCAAGGATCAGCTGACCAAGTTTCGGTAGGGGGAGTTGAAGCAAATTGTTTTTGGTTCCATTCTAGCTTGCTTCTTCCTTGATTAGGTTCCACAGATGAGACCCTAGGTTGTCTTTACAGAGCTGAGGGCACAGGACCCTCGCATGCAGAGGTGGGTCTGGATTATGGTCCGTACTGGAGTGCGAAGGGGGAAGGTAAATTTTAGTGACTCATTCTTTCGATGGTTGAGAGATAAACTCCTCATGGTGGAGGACTATGCATATGTAGGCACTGACTTCAGTGGTGACCTTGACCTACTGCTCCCACCTGGTGGACAGTGGGGTGACATTGGGAAGAAACAAAAGACCCTAAAATAGAAATAGTTTTTTTATGTTTTATATTTTTTATGTTTAGTAACGAGACTTGAATGTTTTCATGCAGACGTCGAGGCAACATGACCTGGGGGAGCCTCCCCATTGGATAGGTGAGCCGAAGCCCATTTTGTACCATAGGGTGACGACGTGACAGCGGAGTTAGAGGAGAACCTGGAGAGGTTGACTCTAGACATCCTTGATGCTTCCATTGATGATCTCCCACTGAGGTATCAGAGACCTACAACGGGAGTACCGGGTCACTTTAGCGGACTGCTACATAGAGTAGCTCGGTGATCCGGTGGATTATTCCTCTTTGAATATCCAATATGGTACATGGATCAGAAATGGCGGTTGAAGAAAATCGGATGGAAAAAATACAAAGCATCGGAGGTCGGAAGAGATCTCCCTCTGCAACGGCGGGTGGCCAAACTCCTAGTCTGTTCGCGGGGATAACCGGACACAAAACAATATGAGGATCGGCGATCGGAAGCATTTCCCCCTCCGCAACGTCGGGGCTCACATTATTTTCTCCCTTCTGCAATGGCAGAAGCTTAAAGACATTCGGAACGGATCAGAAGTCGGAGCAATAAGCAGTATGCAACGACGGCCACAAGCTTGATCGGAAGAACAACGCTTCCGGTAGCCGCAACGACGGAAGCCCAAAACTTAAAAGATCAGTGAAATAACTCAATGGAATCAGAAAAATAAGTGGTGCGCCATCCGCAACTACGGAAACCAAAGTAACTAAAGCCTCCGATTCAAAAACCAACCGACAGCCGATTGTGATTGAGACCGTCGAAGCCCATTGCTTATCCTCTTTCGCAACGGCAGATGAGCAGATGAATACAACCTCCGATTCAAACACGGCAATGTGCATGGCACGGCTTAGCTATAATAGTTTGGAAAAGATTTCTTGGCAGTTATGCCATAGCTGGAATAACGACGAAAGGCATATGAACAGTCTTGATGCCGCGTTTCAGGGGATGTGAACAGTCGCATTTCTTTGACGTTTTGACTCCTTTGTAATGACAAAGATGAGTAATAAAGGAGAGTAACCAAGGATGGTTCTGGGGGGGACGATTAGAGGAGTTTTTGGAGAATGGTATTGCAACATTTCTCTATGATGAGAATCTTGGAGAGAGCATTTTGCTGTGAAAACTATCCATGTGCTATTCCTTTTGAAGTCGACTATTCTCAGTTATAACTTGGCTTCTTTTTTCTGTTGAAGTCCAGTTTTGTAGCTTTCGGGGAGGAGTCTTAAAGACTTTATGTCCAGCATTCTATTTTACGATTGTTGAATTTGTTTCCAGAACCATTTTGTACCATTTTAAGAGATTAATTGGATCGGTACCCATTGGAGAGGGACCCAGAGATGTAGCCCAGTGGAGGGGGTGAACTCCGTTATCAACTTCTGTTTGTGATTCTGGTTCTATGTTTTCTTCTTGGAATATGTTTATCAGTCTTGTTTTTTAGTCATGTTCTGAGCATTTAATTTCTGTTCATGTTGTCCCTTTAATTAACTTGTTGCACGCATTCTTTTACAACAAACTTTTAATGCACTAAAGTTGAGGTCCTATGGATCATATTTGGTATCAACGCTGGTTGACTGTTGTGCAAGTTTGTGAATGCTTACCAGGTCCAGGTTAAAGCTTGGTGAAGGAGATCCTAAGATTTTCTCCAGGAGAACATTCTCAAAACCATGTCTTCTCCACGAGGGGAAGACGAAGGACATACCAAACAGGAAAAACCTGTCATTTCTGAAACTGAGTTTCTAGAGGCTTTTATGAGCATGAAATCCATGATGGAAATTCTACTCGATGAGTGAGCAGAAAGGAAGAAGAAAGAAGAAGGATCTTCATCTAGAGATGCAGAAGAAAATTCGGAAGAAAAGGGTAAAGGAGTAGGAGGTGATGGTGATCCTCCTGATACTAAACAGACTTTTTCTTCTTCTCATAATGCAAGTCCTAATATGCCTTATTTCAAATTGGATGTAAAATTTGAATTACCTATTTATAATGGAGATGTAGATGCTGAAAAATTAGACAATTGGATCAAGCAGCTTGAAGTATATTGCAGGGTGCAGGGCATTAATGATGACCCTTCCAGGATTCAATTGGACACTTTGAGAATGAGTGGAATGGATCTTACTTGGTGGGAGAGCAAGATTCAACAAGATCTTCTAAAGAATGGTAAAATTATTTCAGTTTGGAATGAATTCATTGAAGTAATGAGGAATCAATTTTATCCTTTAGGTCACATGCAGCAATTAACCATGAATTGGCAAATGTTTAGACAAGCTAAAGGACAAAGCATTCAAGATTATACTCATGAATTCAGAAAGAGGGCTATTGCATTGAATGTTTCATTAGATACACAGGAAACTCTTCTTAAGTACATTGGTGGCATGCATTCTTATTTGAAGCATACTTTGTTGATGTTTAATCCCAGTAATTTAGACGATGTATGTGTTCAAGCTACCCATTTAGAAGCCAGGGGTAAGCATGCTAATGATACTTTTGTGAAGAATTCATTTAAATTTGACAGCAAATCAAAAGGTAAAGATAAGGGGAAAAAGAAGATGGTTACTGTTAAGAAAGAGGGTGAAAAGCCTACGTGTTCGCATTGTCAGAAGGGACATGATGTCTCTAAGTGTTGGAAACTTCATCCGGATTTAAGGCCAAAGAAGTACGGAGGAAACAAAGACAAAGGAAAAGCAAAATCTACTGCAGCAGTTATTCAAGACTTCGGATCCGACTCAGGTGATGAAACAAAGGTTACAGCTGTCAGAATCCAAGGTAAGGATAAAAGTATCTCACTTCCCATTGATGCACAATCCAGTTCTAGTGCAAGTACAAGTCTACCATCTACTTCTAAGCAAAATGATAAAGATAGAAGTGCACTGTTTCATGTTCGTGTCATTGCAAATCACACAAAGATTGATACATTGTTTGATAGTGGTTCATAAGTAAATCTGATATCAGAAGAAGTGGTTAAGAAATTGCATTTAGTTATTG